>RJWJ010039925.1:0-14642 GCA_004363605.1 Indri indri | reverse complement strand
GATACAGTAAAAACACCCATATATTTGACAAAATTGTTGTCACTCACAAAACAATATAAATGATTATCATTTCATTTGTTTTCATTTGAAGATATTCATTTTTGTCAATACTGCAATAATCTGATATGCGTGAATATTTGAAATCTATTCAAGTGAGGGCTGGAATTTCCCAGATTAGTTTTATCAGAATTTCTTTTATTTTCATACTCCTTTCAATTTTGTATAAATCATTGTTTTTATTTTTATTGGCAATACATTTGCTATTTCAAAGTTATAAAGTATCAGTTGCTTGATGCGTTGTTTATTTGAAGAAACTGATTTCTCTATAATCTTGAAATTTAAAGATCCACTAGTAATTAAAAAGAAAAAGAAGCAAACAACTGGGAAAATATCCCTTTTCGAAAAGAAAATATTTATACATTTTCTTATCATGTAAATAAAATGTTGGAAAAGTAGTGTCATAAAACATTTACTGTAAAAATATTTTCTCTACAAGATATCATCCAGTATGTATGTTAATAGTTTGTAGTGCATTTTTCTTGCATGGTTTTATTATAATTATTACTCAGATTGTAATTAAAATAGTATCTTTATCCTTTAGTTTACTACTTCCATTGCCTTTTCATCCACTAGCTTCCTAATTTTCTAAATGTGGCACCATTGTTCCTTGTATAGAAGTGACTCCATTGTCAAAATATAGACATATTCAATATGGGCAGATTGACACAGTGATTCCTTACTCCATAGAGAAATATCTATTAACCACTTATTGCATAGGCATTCGATCTATTTCATCAAATGGATTTATGAGTGAAGGTTCATTTTAGAAAAATAATATTCATATTTCCAAAGATTTTCAAAAGTAAAAAGAATGTGCTAATTTTAGTGTGGCCCTGCAAGTAAGTGGACTCAAGGGCTTGAATCAAGGGATGTGTTACTAAATGGATGAGAACATACAGGGTCTGTTTTCCCCTTGCACATAAGGTCAGCAATGGAGCTCATATGGAAATTTAAAATGGAGAACTTCTGCATTTTCTCAAATAATCTCCTACATGGCTTCTGGTGAATGTGAATGGACTTGGAGCTGTGAGACAACGAAGAGCCAGACGACTTCCGCATGATGAATTGCACAGCCAAACATTCTGGGCCTGCTTCAGACTGCCTTTTCCATGCATGTGTGGCAGCGATGTTTAGACATGAATAGACTGTGTCAGTTTTTCCCCTCCTTTTGGAAAATTAGCTTTGGGAGATCCAATCAGCCTTTAAAACACACACGTTTCTTGGCATATAAGAGCAATTGTTCTTTAACTCCAAGGAGATGTATTTTTCCTTTAAATGAAAGTGCACTTAAGGTTTGAAATTAGCTATTTTCATGTAGCATGCCCCAAAGCATAAGTCTACGAAGAATTCCTGGATTAGCAGTATATGAAAATGTTGCATATAAATCATTCAAAAACAAAGAAACAAAGGCAAATATCTTTCCTCCTATAGATACTAGCATAAATATAGAAATAAATGAGAAAATACGATATTTTTGCTATTTTCCCCCTTTTAGAAATCTTATCACGGTAGAGTTTATGAGGGTAGGTAGAAAATGAATTTTTAAATATTGCTACTTTTGAGGGAAAATGGGGAAAGAAAGATTATTGTTCAGCTCCCTTACCCATTACTATTGTAACTTAGACTAGACTTAATATCTTGATTAAAAGTATTAAGAAAAAGAAACAAAGACCAAGAAAAAATGAAGTGATAAAATAGTGTTGAATGTTCCTCTTCACCATCTTCCTCAGCCAGGCAAAATTTTGAACTCTTAAAACACCAGCCCTCTTGGTTTGTGCTACTTTTGTGTGTCTTCTATGGCTACATGTTTTCTCAAATAGAATCCAGGCTCCTGGATTTATTTCTCTAACGACCCCAATTACGCTGTTTCTTCCAGGTTTATTGCTCTGCTGCAGAAGCCTGTGATCGTTGGTGGGCTCACTTCTGGCTTCTTTATTTTCTCCCAAGATTACTGGGGTTCTGTCAAACCTCTTTCCTTTGTACCCCTTTCAGTAATGGAGGAAAATGTCTGTTCTATGACTGTGTTGATTTTTTTTATGAATTGTGTATGTTCACAACTCCAAAGTGAAGGGTGATATAGGTATATTTGAACCAGACTCTTCCCAGATATTCATACAACTCTGTTTACATTTTAATTGATTATGTGGTGATTTTCAGGTAATCACATAATCAAGAATATGTAATATGCTTAGTTTATAACATAGGGCATTGGGAAAATATTGTTGAATATATTATTTTCTGATTTATTTTTGACAATGGATAAAATTGGAATTTAGAAATTACACATTATCAGCTAGGCACAAACTTAATATTGGGAAAGTGAAAACATTTGTTTTGGTAAATAGAATTTTATCTTAGATAATTTCTATAGTTGGAAGAATTCAAATTATCTGAAAGACAGATAGGGGTTTTTTTTGGCCATGTATTTAAGAAGATTAAGTTCTTTTGTCTCAAGACTTACACATGATTCTCACAATGAGAATATGTAAAAGAAAAATTATTTTTATTAATGTGTTCAAATAATAAAATATTATCAGTTTATTACTCAAAATATCCATTATTTTATATTTTTATTCACAAATTTATTGTTTTTCTTACATATTTATGTCATCATTAGAATGATACATCCAAAAGTATCTCTTTGGAAAGTATGAGTATAGTCTTTCAGGGATTTATCATTTTCATCCCAATGATTTGTCAAGTGAAAACTGTTTAAGAGACTTGGCTTGCTGAGTCATGTTTTTAATTCTCTTGAACTGTGCAAGTTTGTCCTTCAAAAAGGAGAAATTTTAAAAGATATTTAACAAAAATATATTTTATAAAACACCAAGAGAAAAATAACCACCAGAAATTACCAAGGCTGTCCATTGAAAATGAAAGTGAGCAGTTTAGCTCTGACACATCTCCACCATCAACTTTCCTATGCATTCATTACCCTTAGTTTAGAAAAATAAGTGATCCAATATGTCTTTTCAATTAGTAAAAAGTCATCACTGTTTTGGATAATGTACTACTGATTGCACAGCTCTTGTACTTGGAAGATTTGTAAAGCCAAATTAATAAAAACTACTTTCCAATATTTTCTTTGACTAAAATTTCTTAGAGTTCTGAATAGGCAATATATATATATATGTATGTGTGTGAGCCAAATCATGAGCATGAGCAGAAGTACATACAGAGCACACACATAATGCCAAATTATCCTGGGGGAGACAAAGAAAGCAAATAGGATTCCTCCTCTGAGTTACATAGTACAGAAAAATACACATTAAAAAATAACAGTGGGGTGATTTTTAACATATGCCCCCAATTTTTTTTTTTGTAATTTTCTTCAAAATATGGCACCTAATTCTTCCTCCTTTAGGTGTAGGCTGGACTTAATGAGTCACTTCTATCAGATAGAACAAGGCAGCTTGACAGTGTGCGACCCTGAGACTCGGACATGAAAGACCTTGTGTATGCCTCTCTCCCTTGGATCACTTTCTCTCAGGGATCCTATCATAAGGACATATCATATCATGCAGGAACTAAAGCCCCACTTTTTAGAATCACATGTGGCAAGGAGCTGAGGCCTTCTGGCAACAGTCATGCAAGTGAGTCATCCTGGGGTGGATCCTCCAGTCCCAGTTAAGCCTTTGGAGGATGACAGCCACAGATGACATTTTGATTCCAATCTCATGAAAAACCCTGAGTCAGAACAAGTCAGCTAAGTGCCTACTGAATTTCTGCTCTGCAGAAACTGACAGATAATAATTTTATTATTTTTATTTTAAGCCACTAAGTTTGGGAAATTTGTTAGGCAATAATACATATTAATAAAAACAATAATGTTAGGCCAATGATGCTCAGTGTTAGAAGATAATCTAGGTGAAAATATGTTAAAGGGAAGTAATTACATTCTGTTTGGGAGGCCACAGAAAAGAAAACCTTTCTGGAGATGGTATAATATGAACTGGATCTCATGAATTTAAAGATGGATGGGGCCGGGCGCGCGGTGGCTCACACCTATAATCCTAGCACTCTGGGAGACCGAGGCGGGTGGATCCTTGGAGCTCAGGAGTTCGAGACCAGCCTGAGCAAGAGCGAGACCCCGTCTCTACCAAAAATAGAAAGAAATTAATTGTACAGCTAAAAATATATTAAAAAAAATTAGCCAGGCATGGTGGCGCATGCCTGTAGTCCCAGTTACTCGGGAGGCTGAGGCAGAAGGATTGCTTGAGCCCAGGAGTTTGAGGTTGTTGTGAGCTAGGCTGATGCCACGGCACTCTAGCCCGGGCAACAGAGTGAGACTCTGTCAGGAAAGGAAAGGAAAGGAAAGGAAAGGAAAGGAAAAAGGAAAGGAAAAAGGAAAGGAAAAAGGAAAGGAAAAAGGAAAGGAAAGGAAAGGAAAGGAAAGGAAAGGAAAGGAAAGGAAAGGAAGAAAGAAGGAAGGAAGGAAGAAAGAAAGAGAAAGAAAGAAGGATCACAGAAAAAAGAGCACAAAAAAGAGAAAAATTTAATTATACCCATAAGGAAAAATCCTGATGGCTTAAACTTAGAATTTTTATCTCTTTCCCTCTCTGAAACATTTAACTAAAAACCTTACAATAAAATTATTACTAATTTTTCTAGCTTGGTTCAGTTTGCAATATAACAATGATAAATGTTTTGCTAGCTACTTTGCCATTTAGATTATATATACTGTTATGAGTATTCCTCTTATGAAGTCTGTTTGACAAAGTTCTAAGTTTGGACATTCTCACATGTAAATCTAATTTAATAGGAGAAAAGGAACAAATTTCATTGATCATTGTAGCCAAAAAAAAAAAAAAAACTATGTCACATCATTTTGTTAAAATGGATTTTTTTTTACAGAAAAATTAATAAAAATGCATATGAAATAGAAAAATCTTTATAAGTCATCCTACGTTCTGGGCCTAATAACAAATAACTTAATCTATTGTCTCAGGTTCAATCATTTTAGGAAAATCATCTTGGAATTTAATTAATTTTCAATTAATTTAAAACAGAAAATAAGGACATGCAACATGGCTAACCTCTCTTTTTATCCATCTTGATTCAAAAATTAAACATAATATTTTGCAATCATCAAAACTGGATCATTACAATCGACACTGATGGAGTATTTTGATTGTAGATTATAGGTAGGGCCTTCTATAAGAAAATAAGAGGCAGCATAATAGAGTGTTGCAAACTTGGACACTTGATCTGGATTAAATTCTAGCTCTGACTCACCCAAGTTCTGTGACCTTGGACAGTTTTTCAACTTTCCTTCATTTTAATTCTCTCATTTGTTATATTGTAATAAATAATAGTCCTACTTTATTGGCTTGCCATGATAAATTGAACATAATATGCCAATCATAGAGTCTGGCACGTAGTAAGCATTCAATAAGCTTTAGCAGCTGTTATTGTCTTAAAATGAGAAGTTGGGGTTATTTTAATGACCATTTTTATCAAAATGGATCCAAGACAAATCTTGGATGAATGCCTCACTTCAAATCCAAGTATGAAGTCCACTTTCTACTGATTAGAGTTATGGTTCTGTATTCTTTTTCCCATTTGTTGCCTAACAATAGAGAACCTGTTTAAACAAATAACTGCATTATTTTCCAGTCCCTTTTCTCCAAAACTAACTTCATCCAAATGTCTTTATTTGGTTTTTTAATAATACATACTATCCTAAAATCTATGTTGAAAACCATACAGTTAGCTTTAGCTGTCTTTCATCTTCCCATCTAATCACTTCATCCAGATCAACACCATTCTGAAATGGGATCATTTCAGTAGAGTCCCCTGCCGTATCTGATAGTTGCTCTGCTGGAATCCAGGTATTCTCTGTTATATGCCTTAAATTCTACATAGTTAAATCATCTCTTTGTCAAAAATCTCTTATCAGTGTCTATTTTGTTAATATTTCTCAATGGTCTTGTTTTGAAGTTCTTTCAGAATGTGGCCTTCTCCTACTTATAGAAACATACATCATCAATACAGATTCTCCCCTCTTCAATATGGTTTTTACACTGCCAAAACACAGGTGTTGGTGATATGTGTGTACATATATATGTCTCCCTCTATATATTTCATTGTTCATATTATCTCCCTTACCTGAAGTTTTATAGTCTGACTTCACTCACCTTTCACGACTCAGAATAAGTCCTACCCTACCCTGAAGTATTTTCTCATTCCTCCAGGCCATGTTTATCTACACATCCTCTGCAGCAGACAGGTCGTAACTATATACTGTTGTGATATGGCCTTGTGTTGTTCACTTTTAGTTTTATTTTATCTCTCCAAATACATTGTAAATTTCTTTAAATTGTTTCTTCTCTACAATTCCCTTAGTAACTATCATAAATTTCATTTCAGATCAGCTGCATAAGACAGGAGAGGCAAAATCAACTCATTTTTTTTATGACGCCAGAATTGTATGGGAAATATAATTTGTGGTATGGATAGTCTCTTATATTTGTACATAGAAACTAAGCGTATTGTAGAAGCTCATTATTATTTACTATTTGTTTGCTTAAAGAAGTGAAGAAAGACACACAGATTAGATTACAAAGTCATTTGGGAAATAGAATGATTGGATATGGTTGTGAAAAGGCAGGAGCTGTGGACAATGGCTCCAAGTTTTCTGGCTTAGGTGACAATTGAATTACAGAAAACCACAGGAGGAAATGGGAACAGATTTCTGGTCAGGATAAAGCGTTATGATAAAGGGAATCCTGGGATTTGCAGGTCTTGATGTGGTTGTGACCAGCAGAGACATTCAAAGACCACTGTTGGCCGGGGAAGCAGTACACGCATGGACTGTGAGGAGCCAGCCCCCAGTAGGAGACACAGTTTTTCCAACTCACAATTACGCTTTGAGTAGAGAGAGGCGCTGATGTCAGAGCTTTATTCCAGTGCTATTTCAGGCCTGCAGCCAAGGTGGCATTCTTATGCAGATTGAGGCCTGAAATTGTGCAGTGAACCAGAAAGCAGTACAAGAAGAGTGAGTGGGATTTCTTTCAGAACAAGCTGTACCAATTCTGCTGCTGGAGAAATTAACTCTGGACTCTGATCATCTTTCTTGGTGAGAAAATACTGACTAACAGAACCTCCTATGCTGAGGTGTAAATACAAACAGACAGACACACAAGGAACCTTTCACATTTATGGCAAAATAAAAATGTGTTCTGGATTATTTGTATTTTTAAAGCTAAAACACTTGATAAGCCAAACGTGAGATGATTTAGCAATGTTTATTTAGTAATCCAGGCTCAATTTGTATAGTTGTTAGCCATGTAAGAACTAATTCTTTATCACTTCATAAAAAGAGCTCTTGTCTCTGAACATTACAAGCTTTGAAGGTGTGATGATAAATTTGTTCTCAGAAAAAGCACATTAAAGAAATATTAATGCAGTGAGTTTTATTCCTGTTTTAAAATATATGTATAGAGTGTGATAATTATTTTAAAACGAGCGCGTGTGTGTATATGCATTTATATATGTGTCAACAAAATAAAGCAAAAATTTGTAAATGTTACCTATAGATGGTATTTCAAGTATTTTTAAAACTTCTAATTTTATCTTTATTTGAAATTATTTTTATAAAAATATATTATTTCATATTACTATGAAGTAATATATTTAAAGGTTATTTTTTTTAGAAGTGCATAATGGAAGAAGGAAGATAGGATGACTTCCCAGGCACATCTATTCCAAAAAGGTAGAAGATGGGAGAAGTGTCAATAAGCTCAACTCTCCAGGCAGATAGTACAGGTATATGGTTACACTTTTAAAATAAGTTTGTATATACTTACTTATTTGGAAGTCTTTAAGTGTGTGAGATACAATTCAGTAGTTTGGTTCACCAACTTCTTCTGTTAAGATTTTTCAAGTTTTCCTTCTTATAAGAAGTAATAGGCCATGATTCAGCTGGATGGTTTTTGATAGTGTATGCTAAAGTCAATATTAAATCTTATTTGAACTCCGTGGATGGATGGCTCTATTTATCCACAAGTACCACTTCAGAGTGCTTTGGATGCTAAATGAGTGGTTCATTTCTACTTGCTAAACTTTCATGAGTCAGTGAATGCCCCATTAATTCCAGGGAACATTATTACTCACTCTTCCTAGAATCAAAACTGAAATAGTCCATAGTTGCTTTTCATTTACTATGTGATGTTCATTCAATTATGATTGTTATGTTGTTTACTGTAATTGTTGGAAAAATCTACTCATTTTCCTTTATCAATACCATCATTGTGCTTCCATTCAAGACATTGTATTTGCTCCATTTTCTTTGCCTTTACCATTGTTGGTCTCTCAATAAATCATGGTATTGACTAAAATGAAAGCTAAGCTACATAAGCCACATGGAATGAAACATAGTTTTCAAAATTACAGTCTTTTAGTACTTGTATAATTGCTGCATCTGACACATATAAATGTCTTTATACGTAAAGATTTTATGAGTAATTTTGGCGATAAATGGAAATCTTAGAAAGTATTTTTTATGGACATATAAATAGTAATCTTACTTTAATTAAAATATATGTTTGTAAATTATAACATTTCTATATAAGCTGAATAAAGTTGAAGTGGAAGGATTTAAAATTTTCTATTAAATCTACTCTTGTAAAATTTTTCTTCACATATCGAACTTTGAGTAAGAGATCAATGATATGTCCATATATTTTTTCTGAAAGCTATGTTATTTTATGAGATTTTATTTAGTTTGCATTTCCTTATAAGCTACTGATGTAAGATTTTTGAAAAACACTATTTCTGAAAAAATTTTAATTAAAAAATTTAAAGCTCTCAAGAAAAAAAAAGATTCTGAGGAAAATTTAGTTCACCATTGGTATGGAAAGCTTTTGTTTCTAATAATTTTATATTTGTTACATTAAAAGTGTGAAGATAGACTGCTAAGCCCAATGTGAAAATGTTTAAACTAATAATTAGGTTTCTATAATATAAATAGTCTTCCTATATTTATCCAACAAGGACTTTTCAATACCTGTTTCAGTGAAAATAATTTTGTTTATAAATTTTGAAAAAATTTCAATGGCTTAATCAATAAAGATTTATAATATTTAACAGAAAGTCTAGAGACTGACTGGCTCTGTGATTGTTAATTCTGAAGCTCAATGATATCATAAAAGACTCAAGTTTTTTCCATTTCTCCCTCTAATACCTTTACCTTTCATTTCGCTCCCATAGCTTGGGTTCCACAGATTCAGGGACTAATACGGATGCTATTCTGTCCAGTGGATGAAGTGAATTCATCTTTTTCCACATCTCTTTACGAAGGAAAGGAAATATTTTCCATAGTTGCCTTGTAAACTTTGCCTTATATCTCATATGCAGATGATGTGTTGATATAATCACTCCTAAACCAATAGGAATGAAAAGAAAATGAAATTTAAACTGTTCAGGATTTATAGCTAGAGAAAGGAATAGCTAACATGAATAAAATTTTAGTTATTTTCTAAGGAAAATGAAGTAAATGGATTTTAAGTAGACAGCATCAATTTCTCTTGCACCTAGCCAGTTTCAATAAAATTTTTGTAAATAATTTTTTCTAGAGATATGCATGTTAAGCTTTGTTTTCCCATCCTATATTTGGCTCAGTCATTCTTGGATTTTGTTATTTTGCATGCTATTTTTATACTAACACACTTCCCTAGAGCTACCTCTGATTAGTACCTCCTTAAGCACTTTATCTTCTTACCTCTTTGGTTAATGTACTGTTTAAGAGCTTGTTTTCTAAGTCAGACTCCCTGCGCTTGCCATTTACAAGCTGACAGACTTTTGGCAAGTGTCTTAGTGCCTCAGTTTATTGTCAATATTCATGAAATTAAAAAGAATAACAACTCATAGGATGCTATCTTAGTCTGCTCAGGCTGCTATAACAAAATACTATGAATTGAGTGGCTTAAACAACAAGCATTTATTTCTCACAGTTCTGGGGGCTGTGAAGTCCAAGATCAAGGTACTGGCAAACTCAGCACCTGGTAAAGGCTCGCTTCCTTGTTCATAGACAGCATCTTTTGCTGTTTCCTCACATGACAGAAGGGATGAGGGAACTCTCTGGGCTCTCTTTAAAAAGGCACTGATCTCATTCATAAGGGCCCTACCCTCATAACCTAATCACTTCCCAAAGGGTTCACCTTCTAATACTATCACATTGGGGATTAAATTCATTTTACCACATGAATTTTGGGGCTATACAAACATTCAGTCTTAGTATTCTGCCCCTAGACATTCCCAAATTTTTGCCTTTCCCATGTGCAAAATGACTTTATTCCCTCCCAGCAGCCTCAGAAATAAAAATTCATTCCAGCATCAACTCAAAAGTCTAAAGCCCAAAGTCTCATCTAAATATTAGCTAAATCAGATATGGGTAAGCCTCAAGGTATGATTCATCCTGAGGCAATTTCTCTTCCAGCTGTGAAACTGTGAGCCCAAACATGTTGTGTGCTTCTATAATATAGTGTTGGTGCATGCATATGATCGATATTCCCTTTTCAAAAGGGAAAAATAGAAAAGAAGCAAAGAACGATAGGTACCAGATAAGTCCAAACTTAATGATGAAAACAACATTACACCTTCAGGCTTGAGAATCATCCTCTTTGGCTATGCACTCTGCCTTCCAGGCCCACTGAGGTGGCAAATTACCCCCATTGTTCAGTGGGACAGCCCCTCTGTGGCTCATTGCCTGGGATCTGTGGCTCTCCCAAGGGTTCTGATGCTCTACACATTAAACGTGGTAGTCTATGTAAACTACATGTCACAGTGCCTGCCACATAAGTGCTTAAGTAACAGTTTTTCTTCTTATTATTTACATGGTTAATATTTTGGTAAAATTTTTATATAGCTACTCCCAGATCATAATCATAAGATCCAAAGTTGTTTTTTCTCTGCCATTTGCTGCGATTTTCTTTTTCAGAGGCCACATATTATTCCTTTTCTCCTTAATTAATCTCAAGAGATGTTGCTCACCATTTATGTAATTCACATTTTTTATTACAGAATTCTAGGTTTTCAAATGTAGATATAAATACCATGATATACTTCAACTTCACAGGAAGATGTTGCTGGTAGAAAGATCATTGCACATATGTAAAAGTTATTATTTTAATTATTTTGTTTTATTATATCCTTCCATCAAATTCTTATTAAAATACTATTTGAAACAAACACAATTTTCAGCAGTAATAACTAACCAATTATTTCCCAACCCTAGACTTGAGTAAATGTCTCTCTATTAAACTACTCTGAGAAAATAGGCTCTTGAGTTTGCACTACCAAACTTGTTCTCTGCTACCCTAATTAAGTAGAGACTCCTGTTCTCCCAACCAGCGATTTTCAATGCAGAGAGATTTTCTTCTTATTCTGTAGTGTAATCCTCTTTTCAGGTAAGAATCTGTTTTTATTGGTTAACACAGGTGCTAAGGAAATGTCCCCCAGAAAGATTTTTCAAGGATGCTGGTGCTACCCTCAATAAAGTATATTTTAATTCCAGTCATGTGTACCATTTTGGAAACTATGTGCAAGGAATTGCTAGGAAGGCTTCAAATAACAGATCTACTCCAAAATTCCCATCTCCATGAGCCTTTGAAAACCTTTTAGTATGGGCACCATTCGAGTCCATGTTTCAAATGGCACCTCACCAGACAATCATCACCACTCCCAAGTGCCCCCCTTAGCACATTCAATCCTGAGTCCTGGGGGAGTGCACGCTTATTGATGAATTTTGTCTATGTGCCAATCTTATTTTTTGTTTTTCCTTGTCTAATCCTCTGAGAATCTGCTCCCCAGCATGTTCTCCAGAATCCTTCCTGCCAAGATCCTGCAACTCTTTGATATGCATTTTCCTATTTCCAGAGTTTGCACTTCTCTGTCATGACTTGTTGGATTCAGCTCTAGTTATAGATCTAAAAAATATGAAAAGTCCTGGGGGGATAAAATTTCACCTGTGAGACGATTTCCATTTTTGCAAATGAAGGAAGCTTGGTTCCTACAGGGTGTGGTACTCCTTCATCCAGCAAGAGAGGCTTGGGGAAAAGGGGAACTTCTCAGTCTCCTTTCGTCTACCAAAATAAGGCCATTCCAAGTCCCAGCATGCCACTCCTTCCCAGCCGGTACACTCACCCCCGCATGAGAGCCAACAGGCAATGCAGAGTTGTGCGTTTAAGCAGTGCTGCTTCTCTGAAATCCATTACAATTAGGTTTCAGAACTGATCCTCAGATATATATGCCCTGTTGCTATAGGAGAAAACAATTCTTTTAAGGTTTCCACGGTTAATATTTTCTGATTCTCTAGTCATTCCTTGGATTGGGAATTCAATGCCTGAACTTAACTTTTTCTTTCTCTGGATCTCTGGGAAGTCTCACATTGTCATCCCACACTACAATTATTAAAATCAGTATTGTTACTTGAGCTACTAATTGTCACAGCCACATTATCCCTCAGTGCCTTGATCTCCACAGTCAGTCTATCTCCTGAGCAACAGATAATTTGAACAAAAAGTTTTGGCACTATATGCTGCAAACTGCAAGCAGTCTTTTTCTTCCCCTAAGAAAGCACACTCTTCAAATAACTGAGTGACCCATTTTGAAGGTCTACCTCCTAGTGTTAGTCCTTATACCAATGACTGTATAACTTGGGATCCAGCAGAAAGTAGATAGCACCCTGAGTGTTTAAGGAGAATTTGAGGAAAATGTTATTTAAAGATGTTTTTGCTGGGTATAGGAATGGTAAAATGCTCAGGACTAACAACAAGGAGTCATTGCCAATCTGGCTCAACAGGACAGTGACAGAGGACAGTGCTGCCAGAGCATGAAAAGACCTTGAGCTGAGAAGCCATTTGAAAGGAGGTGTAACCCTAGAACATTGGCAGTACCAATGGGGGAAATAACTGTCCTAATTTCTTTTCGTGCAGTCACTTCTACTTTCTGCTAAAGTATGTTATTGGCAAAATTCAACCCGATGCTTAAGTACAAGTAAGGTATAGGTTGCAGTCCATTGAGTTGAAATTCCTAAGAGTGCAGACAGGACTGAAAAAGGCAGAGAATAGAAGGGGAAAGGGATGCAAATGGATATCATAAAGAAAATGATGCTCCACCTCATTAATAGTGAAGGTAATGTGAATTAAATGAGACAACACAAGAGATAACACTAGATACCTCCAGAAGCTCTAACAGAAAAATGTCTTTTAATATTGAGTGTTGCTGAAGTTGTGAAGCAGTGGGAACTGCTGGTAAGAGGGCAAATTACTATAAACACTTCAGAAAAGAGTTTTTAATTAACCATCGTCATTGAAAATAGATATACTTTATGATGCATTGATGTACCTTTTGGTATTTATTCAACTAAAATGCATTCACACATTTCCCAAAAGACATGTTTAAAAATGTTCACAGCAGCATCACTTTTAATAAACAAAAATATAGACAATTCAAATGTACATTAAGAGTAGAATGGATAATTAAATTGTGATTTATTTAATTAACAGAATACCAAAGATCAATAAAAGTTAATGAAATGTACCTACAAACAACAGTATGAATAAATCTTACAAATGTAATGATGAGTGAATAAAATTGACATGAAAGAGCAGATGAGGTGTGATTTTGCTGTATCAAAATTTAAGGAAACAGACACAGTTGACTTGTAGTGTTTAGGAATTCATGCTTATATGGTAAATCTAGTAATGGAAAGCAAGATGGTGATTAGTATAATGGTCAAGATAGTGACTACATTTTTGGGGAGATGAGAATATACAGTAATCAGGATGTTACATGAAGAGCCTTTGAGATTCTGGCAATGTCCCATTTTTTAACTTACCCGGTGACACATTCATATTCAACTTATGAAAAAAATATTGAGTACAGCATTTTGTTTTGCATCCTTCTTTCAACAATTGTTATATTTGATACTTTAAAAAGTTTTTAAAATGAGCAAAATACTTCCTAAAAGTATAGAACAGGAAAGAAAGGAAAAGGAAGCATGAAAACCAAAAGCTTGAAAAATACACCAGAGAAAACTTAAATAAGTGAAACAATAAATATATATTTCTGTGGGATAATGTGTCCCAAACTATGCCTCTTGCACAAGCTTATCACTGCATGCTAAATCACCATTTTGGAGATTCACAATCTGTGTTACCATTATGAATCTCTGAGATATCAAATAATAAAAATACCCCTTTTACTTTAGCACACCATTTCCCAAAAGTATTTGGGCTGATACCAAAGTATATGAACTATCTGTCCAATAGTGCTCAATGAGACGCCAGTTTGAGAGATCATTTTAGAATAAATTTACGTGATTACTTTCCCATTTTTGTAGGTGACATATTCTCAAAAGTGTATGTAAAATTTTATAAGAAGAGGTTCTTTTAGAGAAAATTAACATAGTATGAAATAGGAAATAAATATCAACAATTTGAAATAAATTAATTTGAAATAAATTATCTGTTTTGTGCCACTTAATCATTATTCAAATGTTACAAGTAGAAAAATTCAATCAGAACCAAAAATAAACAGGGTATTGTCTATCTTCTGAGCACTCAAGTGATGTTTCCTAC
>RJWJ010039924.1:0-14261 GCA_004363605.1 Indri indri | reverse complement strand
GAAGGGTTGCAGAATAAAGGCTTTCGTCTACTTTCAGAATCCAGGGTGGAGGAAGGAAAGAGAAAGGGCAGTGAAGGCCAGCAGTGGCCCACAGAGATAGAGGGGAAGGGTCGTGGCCTCTCTGCCATTGGACGAGAGGACCGAACCTTGCTGGTGCTCAGAATTGCAGCCCAAGAAGGCTGAGTGAGGGGGGTGCCTGCTGGAAGGGTGGAGAAGAAAGGACTTTTATTGAGTGCCTGTAAGAACCCAGCAGTCCCTGTGCATTACCTCATTAAGCCGTTTGTAATTAACCCCGACTGGAAGATGGATGGAAAGACTGGCTAAGAAACTGTTGCTGCTGCTGCTGACAACAGCTGATTTCTACCACTCTTCTGGGAACTTTCTATGAATTATGTCATTTACACCTTACTGTAACCCTGTGAGGTGTGTACTGGTATCATCCCTGCTTTGCCGAGGAGGAGACTGGAGCAAAGAGGGCCCAAGCAACGTGTCCAAGGTCACACAGCTGGAAAGTGGCTGAGCCAGGTTAAAACTGCAGCCCAGAGCTGTCATGGCAAGGGACTGAGCTGGGATTAGAATGCACCACACCACACTGAGGTTCGTGGTCCTTGGGAAGGCACTGAGCTCTTGAAATTTCAGGGATAGCTAAAACACAGTGATCATGGGCTTGCTTCACCCACAAATCTGGGAATAAAAAATAGGCAAGTAACATCTGTTCTCTGAGGCAGGAAGCGGCGACATAGTAATACTAAGCTTCTAAATCGGCAGAAGGGACTTTGCAGTAGGGAGGTCCCATTGTTTTGGAGCATTTTGAGTGGTCCCCAATGGTGCAGGGAACTCTTGTTTGGTGTCAATAGATCGCTCCAGGGTGTCAGAAACTGAGAAGCTGTTTATTAACTCACCCTTCTGACACCCCTTGTGAATGTCATGTAAATGTCATCTTTGTGTAGTGTCTTATGAATTTGCAGAGATCTTGCATAGTCAACACCTCATTTGGTGCCTTGTCTGGGCGTGCAGACTTCTGCGCACGGAAGCTCTAGCCTGTTTCCAGACTTCTCACCTTCAGCCTGGCCTCCCAGACTGTGCCTGTCCATCCCTCTATAAGCCCCATCACTCTTCCTGACATCCCCCCACACACCTCATCCTCACATACCTGCTTCGTGGCCTTCCTGCTTCCATGCCCACGCTCCCCATCCCTTCCCGCACAGCAGCGGCTCTGTTGTGATCATGCTGGTCATGACAGTCCCAAGCGTAAAGCCTTCCTCGAGTTCTTACTGCACGTAGTGCTTGCCCTCTGTGTGCCAGACAATGATCTTCTCTCTGCTCTTCAGACTTGCTAAGCCCCTTCCATCACAGGCCCTTTGCATGTGCTATGATTATCTTCACCTGGAAAAATCTCCATCTTTCCTTTCCCTAATCCATCATGGCTTGGCTGACTCCTTCTCCTCATTAGGTCTCAGCTCAAACACCATGTCATCAGACAAAGGTCTTTTCTCTATGTGAGTTCTTCTCTCTTGTCTTCTATCACCTCTCCTATATGTTTCTGTAACAGTACCTTTTACTATTTGCATTTATGTATTAAATATTTTAATTATCTTACTAGACTGAAACTTTGATGAGATCAATACTGGGTATATTTGATGTGTTCTTGGCCTAATACAGTGCCAGGCACATGACGGGTGTTAATAAATATGTGTTAGGTCAGTAGATGGGGAGAATGAATGAATGGGTAGATAGATATTTTAGTGTCTTCCCACAGGCTGGTAACCTCCATGTGGACTTCTTATCCTTCCTATGGACAAATCTTGTTTAGTATTTTCAAATCAATGATTTGTTGAATCTTCTTCCTATGTCTCTCATAAAGAAGGTATTATCCTCATCAAAAGTTAGAGATCATCACACAGTTATACAGCTGCAAGGAATGGAGCTGGAATTTGAACCCAGCTTTGTCTAATTCCCAACCCAAGCATGTTCTGAGGATAACATAACGTGCCTTAATCCTGTCCATTTATTTGAGCAGCAGAGGTAAGACGTGGGCTTAGGTACTATCAAGCTCAGTCCTTCAAGCTACGTTCGTCCAAAATGGTGAACATCAGCTACAATCAGAAGTGTGTTTTACACTGTGGCCTCACACATATATAATTATGTGAATTGTGAATGTGTCTGTGCCTGTCTCTAAAATAAGTTTTGCACAACAATACATATCATTGTTACATGTGGCATGCTCTGATAGTTTCTATTCTTTTTATGTCATACTTGTAATGCTGGTGTGAGCCACTGAATTGATTTCACAGTTTATGAGTGGGTCATAGCTGAAGTTTAAAAACCTCTTTCTCAGAGATGCTAATAAAGTGCCAAAAGGCCCACGATGGGGGCAGATCCCTGACCACTGGGTCTTGGGTGCCTTCCACGAGGTGTTCCTTTCCCAAGACCTGAAAGGCGAAGGTAATTCAAGGGCCTTCAGGTGAGGGGTTGATGAGCAGCTGGGAACGGTCCCTGAGCCAGGCAAGACTAACTTGAGGGCTTTGGGTCTTACCCGACCCCTTACCCCTCTGGCCAGCCCACTGCTGTCTGTCACCCAGCCCTATAGGCCATTGGTCACACCATCTCCACATTTGCTCTCGGAACTTCTCAACCAGCCCTTGCAAAGGATCCTTTGTGCCTTTCTATTTTATTTTCATGAAACACTCTATCCTTCTACAAAATAACCCTCATCCTCCTCTCCCTGCGTGGGCAGTCCCGCCCTTCTCTAAGCCTAACCTCCTCTTCTCAGCTGTCCTTCAGGCCCCAGTGGAGGTTTCCAGAGGGCCTGAGATGCACCCTTACTAACAACGGCTCCCATTTTGACAGTGCCCTGAGGGGGCTGCCGGGGGCCACGTGGGGACAAGTGGAATGCGGAATAGGCAGAATTGCTTTAACCAGAGCAGGACTGTTTCAAACTGGTTCACACACTGGGATTCTACGTAAGATTATTTTTGAAAGATAGGTCCTCCAGGATAAAAAGAAGAAACGTTTGGCAATGACTTTCTTAACACCAAACTGCCGGGACTTTGCTACACCAAACTGCCTCTCCCCTCTCCGTGTTCCAAGCGCTTTTTGAGTTCTGCGTTGTAAAATGTCATGCAGGCTGATTGTTGTGCCCTCTGTCTCCTCTGTGCCTTCATCGGCCGTCTCCACGGACGCGCCAGCCGCAGAGGGAGACAGGCTGATATTTGGCCCCCGCATCTTCTGTTTGCATAGACCACTCCCTCACCACGAATGTATTTATTTATTCATTCACACATTCGTTTCTTTAACAAATGTTTACAAGCAACGAGCACCTACTGTGCGCCGGAGACTGTGTTTACTGTAGACGTATAAAGCGAAATAGGCGGATAGTCTTCCCCTAGAAGCTCACAGTTTAGAAGGGTATAAAACGGTAATAGCTGCTGTATTTTATATAGCTCTTTAACATTTATAGAATGGCTTCATAAACATTATATGATAAACTCTGCGTTACTGTAGCCTTTCGAATGACATGCAAGCTTGCTCCGGCTCAGAGACATTAAGTCACTCACCCATGAAACACAGAGAGTTTGACGTAGACATACTTACGTCCACATTCCTTGAGTTGGAGTTCACTACCTCTTCATTTTGCCACACGATATTTATCCCTGCGGCATCCTGAATATGATTTGGCAAACAACTTGTCATAGCTACATTGCCCTCCCCTTCTTAATCTTAGCTAGATCATAAACTTCTCCTCTTTGGTGGTGTTCGAACAAGATTAGGTAGCCATTTGTCAAGAATGGTGTAGCGGGGTTAGAGGTGAGACACGGTTTAAGTAATTCCTTCTAACTCTCAGATTGTAAAATTTGAGCTTAATCTGTTTTCATTCCATTTTCTTCTTAGGACTTCTTAGAAAACAAAGGGGGCAAGATCTGTATTTAAAAATATGTTCCTTAGAGCTACCAGTCTGCAGAATTGAGGTTTTTTTGTTCATTTGTTTTTGTTTTCCTATTTTCCTTTTTCCCTCCCCAACTGATAGACAAAGCAAATGCCACTTGTAGAAGGGCAGAGCATTTATTTTTGCTCCGATTAATTGTTCTACATTGTGGAGTTATTAAAGCTATCCAAGACCAGACCCTTGACTGTTGCACCTTTTTTGTTTTGGTTTCTCTCTTTCCCTTTTTTTTTTTTTTTTTGACACAGGATCTTGCTCTGTCACCCAAGCTGGAGTGCAGTGGCTCAACCATATCTCACTGCAACCTCAAACTCCTGGGCTCAGGCAATCCACCTGCCTCAGCTCCTGAGTAGCTAGGACTACAGGTGCATGCCACCACACCTAGCTAATTTTTTAATTTTTTATAGAGACAGGGGCTCTCTGTGTTGCCCAGGCTGTTCTCGAACTCCTGGCCTCAAGCGATCCTCTGGCTCTGGCTTCTGCCTCCCAGTCCTGGGATTACAGGTGAGAGCCTGCTTTGATTCCTTAGCTCACCCTCCTCCCGGACATTGGCCCTGGTGTCTAAATGCCTTGGCTCAGGCAAAGCAGGAGGGAGCAGGGCCTCCAACAGACAGGAGCTTGGCATCCCCAGATAGCAGTCCTCTGAACTGTCTCCACGCTCTCTAAAATAAGATATAGACATAGATTTGTCATGGAATCACAAACAGGAATGTCACCAGAGCTGTCACCAGAGCCCCTTAAAATGTCACTTCCCAGCATTAATTGCCATGATAGCAAAGCAAATGGGTGTTCTCTGAACATTTGCTCTTCCCCTTCCGCCCTCCTGATCCTCTTCCCATCTCCCCATGTCCCCTTTCTCCCTGCTGTCTCTGAGCCCCCTCCGTTTTTACCTCTGGGGACCCTCGCACAGTCTGATTAGACCGTGCGCAGCAAGGCAGTCCCGCCACACAGTGACAGATGAGGGTGAAGGAGGTTTGGTAAATGTCAGGGGCTGAAGAGACTGTTTCCTGATTGATCAGAGCTGGAGCAATTTCCCAGCAGTCAGGGCACTTTGTCCTCCTGTCCTGGCCTCCCTGGAAATGGCTGGAAATCCCCCAGCGGGGGACTGACTGTCACAAAGAGAGTCCATTGCAGTTTGACCTCAGTGTCTCCTGCAAAGAACCAGCTGCCTCTGGGTGTGAGATCTTCATCCACCTACAGAGGTAATAAATCATCATCATTACTCACAATTCTGGTCAGTCGTTATTTTTCCTAATATTTTCCTAATTATGAAAGTTATGTACACTCATTACTTAAAACTCAACAATAAAGAAATGTATAAATTAGCAATTTTGCATATGCCTCATCCAATAGCCACAGTCACTTTTTACCAATTTTTTTCTGCTTTGTTTCCTTTTTTCTTTTATATATTAAAAGCGAAAACCTATCTATTGTTTTACCTCTTGCATTTTTATTTAATATAATATCATAAATATTTCAACGTGCTCATAATTCTGTCTTATTACTGCCTTATAGTTTATTTGTTGATGGACATTGTAGTTGCTACTTTCCTTTTTCTCTTTTGCTATTTTGTATTCAACAGCAGCAACCATTTTTAGGCTTAAATTTGTTTTTCACCATTCTGTATTATTTCCTCAGGGTATATTCCCACGTGTGGAATTACTGGGTCAAATGGTCTGAATGTTTTAAAGTTCTTGATACATGTTTAGCTCAACATTCTTTTGCCAGGATTTCTGCATACACACTTTTGAAATAAGAAAACACTTATTCATCTGTTTGTTCATTCATTAATTCAGCAAATACCTGCTGTGTGTCAGGAATTATTCAGGGTACTGAAGATAAAGCAGTGAATGCAATTACACAAGTCTATTTCTGTAGCACTTACTTTCTAGTGCAGAAAGATTTCAAATAAATGAACAAGAAAAAATATATACGTGTTATATCTGCAGTCCCCAACCCCTGGGATGCAGACCGGTACTGGTCTGTGGCCTGTTAGGACCTGGGCTGCACAGCAGGAGGTGAGTGGTGGGTGAGCCAGCGAAGCTTCATTTGTATTTGCAGCCACTCCCCATCACTCACATCGTTGTCTGAGCTCCGCGTCCTGTCAGATCAGCGGCAGCATTAGATTCTCATAGGAGCATGAACCCTACTGTAAACTGTGCATGTGAGGGATCTAGGTTGTGCACTCCTTATGAGAATCTAATACCTGATAATCTGAGGTGGTGATGCTAGCACTGGGGAGCAGCTGCAAATACAGATTATCAGGGCAGGCCATGAGCAGATTATCGTTCGCAGAGAGGTCTGACTGCACGATAAATGCAATGCACTTGAATTATCTGGAAACCATCCGTGGAAAAATTGTCTTCCATGAAACTGGTCCCTGGTGCCATAAAGGTTAGGGACCTAATAATTGCCGTGGGGGAGAAATAAAACAGAGAGCCCTCAGGAAAGGTCTCACTGATGAGGTGACATTTGAGGATGGATCTGGAGTAGATGAAGAAGAAAGCTATTTGGATATTTCAGGAAAGAGATTTTCAGGCAGAGGGAATGGCAAGTGCAAAGGCCCTGTGGTAGCAGAGTGCTGGGAGCATTCAAGGAATAGGAAGGAGCAGCACTGAGGGAGAGAACACTAGAATGAATTGGGTCTTAGGAGCATTGGAAAGAGGGTTGTATAGGGCCTGGTAGATCAAGACATTGCCTTTTACTGTGAGAAGGACAGCCACTGGAAAATGGGGAATTGATTTTTCACAAAGGTTGTAAGCAATTAGGGCCAAATTAGAAGGACAAATTTAGATACGGAGTTGACATTCAGAATGGAGGATGCTGGGGAGACTAGAGGATAGAGGTTGTACTCTGGAATCCCATGGGTAGAATTCAGCCCACGGATAATGTTTGTTTTCTTTCGTTTAGTTGTTTTTTTTTTTTTTTTTTTGCATACTGGGTATATTTTACATTTTTGAATTAAGTTGTCAATATGTATAAACCAGGAAATTTTGCATCAAAATCTACATTTCTGCCTCACTTGATTATTGAAGAATCTGGCAACCCTAGGACCATTCTTGTGCCCTCCAGCACTTAGCAGGAGCTGGGGGGTGGCACCTCCTTTGGAAGGGCTGCTGAATACCACATTGTGAATTGTGAATACCACATGACCGATTTCCTTAACCTAGGTCCTCCCTGACCCCTGAGGGCTTTTGAACTCAAATCTTCTCCCAGAAGAAATTAGAAATTGAGGCAGCCCTTATGGTCTGAGCAGTGGGAACAGAGAAGGGCACAGGAACAATAGATTCACCTCCTATTTTGTGTAGCGAGAGTGGGAGGACTTAGGATCTCTAGGAACTTCTAGAAGATGTGTTTCTCCACTCTGCATTGGTACAAGGGTCAGGGATGACCTGGTTAGTGGCAGAAGAGGATACCACTCTCTCTTCAGCTCCTTGAAGAGAGAGAGACAGACTGGCAGCAGGTCGAGACCAAGAGAACTTTGGCAGCCGAGTAGAAACTGGTTAAAAAGCTCAACTGTTGAACCTGACACACCTGGGCTCAATCTGACCTTTCCAATTCACAGAGTGTGAAAACTGGAGCGAGTCACTAATGCTTTTGAAACACAGTCTCTTCACCTCTAAAATGGGATTACTTTTTTGGGCAGGATTCTTGTGAGAATTAAGGAAATCGTGTATGTAAAATAGCACAGTGCTTTGACTCGATAAACAGAAGCTATTACTGGCATGTTGTCTGAAATGTTCATTTTATTCAGCAAACAAAGGTCAGAGAGGGGCGAGATTTATCTGAAGTTGCAGAGCAAGTTTACGCTGGCTGTGTGTGTGTGGAGGTTGGTAGGGGGAGTGGTGGCTCTGATACAGACATTCTAACAGACATTCTAATTTTCCAGGTGATGATGTTATCGTAACATTTCTGCCACACCACTTCTGAAGTGATGCGTTTTTCCCTCCACGTCCTGGATAAGGGCTTTGGTCTTAACACATTGTAGGAAATGGCTAAATATGTATACAACGAATGAATGAATGAATGAATGGATGGATGAATCTGGAAGGGACTAGTTTGCTCCCTGGAGGAGAGTGGGATAGACAGCCGCTCTCCTGAGCTGGCTTTGCCAACCCAGTCCCCTGCTGCTGTCAGTGCTGTTGTTTTCATTCCTTACAGCCCATGATTCTGTTATTTTTTGTCTCCTTCCGTTGGGCATTGCTCAAGACGTGGGGGTCTCCAATCCGAGAGTCTAGGATGTCTGGTGGACAGGACCTTCTGCCCCACTGTCTCAAGCATGGGGCAGGAGAGGACACTGGGATTATGAAAGCAGAGTGAGTCTGGAAGGTCAGTCCTGAGGCTCTGGGCTCCTAGGGAAGGGCGGCCACTGATGCTCGGGCAGATGCAGTCCTGCCCACGGAGCAAGACTAGGGAGACCACTGACCTGCATGTGATAGGTAATCCCCACCAGGTACGTGGCTCTCGTGTGAATCTTAAAATGTGGATGCTCTTACCATCGGTAGCCCACAGAATCATTATGCCTTGGCATTTCTAAGTCAGGCATTTATTGACTGCCCTTTCTTCTCTGCATTTAAAACTACAGTGCCTTAAACAAGTTGTTTATTTTCTTCTGTGCATGCTTCCTCATCCGTGGAATGAATGCTGAAGATGAAAGCAGCCCTATAACCTGGCAAGGAGCCGCCCTGCTTTGGGTGGTTAACATCCTTGGCAGCGCAGGAGTCCAGTTTCTGAAAAGTTCTGAACTGCTATGTTTCCTGGGCATCCAGCAATGACCCAGGAGGGAGGGGACAGGCATCTTCCTCCTGTGGCTGGGCTGCTCCTTCCCGGAGTAGAGGGCTGTACCAGCACCTCACTGTTCCTCTTCATTCACTCACCCCACCCCGCCCTTCCACCATGTGGGACTAGGAGACCTGGGGCAGACTCTAACCTTATCTGCTTATCTGCTCACTAATTTTGATCTGCTAACATATCTGCTCACTCGTCACTTCATTTCTCCAAACTAGTGGTTCTCAACCAGGGGGTGATTATCACATACACATACACACACACGCACACACACTCACACACACACACACACACACACACACACACATACACATACACATACACACACACACCCCCACACCCTTTACTGGGGACATTTGGCCATGTCCGAAGACGTTTGTTTGTCATGACTGGGGCGGGATTGAGGAATGCTATTGGCATCTAGTGGTTAGAGGCCTGAGATGCTGGTTAACGCTCTGTAGTGCATAGGACCGCCCTCCCCACAGCAAAGAATCGCCCAGCTGGACATATCTGTCAGATCAAGGCTGAGAAGGCCTACTCTAAGCCTTAATTGTCACACTGGTAAAATGGAGATGCCAGTTTCACACAAATGTGGGAGTAACAAACAATTATGGAGGTGGATGCTTTTTTTAATTTCAGGATATTACAGGGGTACAAAAGTTTTGGTTACATGGATTGTTTTTGTACTGCTTGAGTCAAAGTTGTAAGTGTGCCCATCACCCAGATAGTGTGCATTGTACCTGGTAGGTGTGATTTCACCCGTCCCCTCCTCCCTCCTCCCACCTGCTTGATTACCATTGAGTTTTACTTCCATATGTGCACACCATTAAATAGGCGAATGTTTTTTGTAAACTGTAACATACTATACAAACATACAATGGCAATGTTATTGTTTCATTGTGTCTTAGTGTCTTTTCTGTTGCTATAACTGAACATCTGAGACTAGGCAATTTGTAAAGAAAAGAAATTTATTCCTTACAGTTCTGGAGGCTGGGAAGTCCAAGGTCAAAGGGCTGCATCTGGTGAGGGCCTCTTGCTGCCGGGGACTCTCTACAGAGTCCTGAGGTGGCACAGGGCATCACATGGCAAGGAGGACCTCATGAAACAGAGCCAATCTGGCTTTTACAACAGACCCACTCCCATGATAACCCATTTATCCATTGAGCCATGGCAGAGTCCTCGTGACCCAGTCACCTCTCACAGGCGTCACCTCTCAATACTGTTAGATTGGGGATCAAGTTTCAACATGTTTTGAAGGAGACAGAGATTTGCATTGTAGCACATTTTTTTTTTATCATCATGATCATCTATAAGGATTTGCTTTGAGGGAGCTACCTCAGGGCCTTTGCATCACTACTCTCTCCTCCTGAACCATTCTTTGCCCAGGTCTCTGCATGGCTTATTTCCTCAGTCCCTTGAGCTCTTTTCTTTGTATTCTACCTTATCCCTGAGGCCGTCCCTGATCACCCTGTATAAAATAAATAATATGCATGATCACACGCAAATACACCACACTGTCTATTCTCCTCTGCCCTACTTTATTTTTCTTTGTAGTGTCACCATTTAACCCATTATACATATTGTCTGTCTCTCTTTGGGGATTGTGTCTGTTTTGTTCAATGCCATATGCTTGTTGTTTAGAACATTAGAACATTGTGCGGCACAAAATAAATCATTGTTGGGTGAATGGATAAACTAAATGAATCAATGAATAACTGGCCTGGAGTATCTTAATTCAGCCTTTTTAGGTTTCAAAGAATTGGTTATTTAGTTCAGCTGATGGGGGTTTAGTTTTAGTTGCGATAGGAGTAATATTAGCTATTCTGTATGGACCGAGTTCTGTGACCACCACTTCATAAATATTTGTACAGTATAGCCTCAAAAAAACAGATGTGGTTAGTACCTCTAATTGCTCCCCCGGCTCTTCACCGGTAACTCTGCTTCTCTTCCTGTTGGAGAACACAAGGACCAGGTATGATCAGAAAGTCTCAGACTCCATGGAGAAAGAGCCATGGCTAGGATGTAATAAAAATTGGCACAGTGTTTCTTCCTCAAGTAGCTCTGCTGAATTCATGAATCTGTGTCTCTTTTTGACTATTCTTTGGCTTCCATCTGGAAGTGACCTGTCTTTCCCTCTTAACCTGTGCCTGCCCGTGGCTCCTGCGGCCTCACGGCTTCTGCGCTTGGCTCATCTCCTTTCCTTGCGAGACATGCTCTATCTCTTACTCTCTTTTTGTGTCTCCTATTCAAGTGCCCTGTGGGAGAATTTGTCACATCCAATGCCGAATGCCCTCATGAGAGATCCTCACACCAGGACACGTCACCATCCACGAGCTCAGCTGGGGCTGCCCGCCTCCGCTCAGATGTGGAGCTCTGGTCCCATCAGCTTCGCCAGGACGGTGGAGTCGTGGGGTACCCAGCAAGGCATCCTCTGGGTTATGAAGCACCTGTAGCTCTTTTCTCACTAAAACAGGCTTCTGTGGGTATGGCAGGCCCTCAAAGCATCATATCCTGCCCAGAATAGTGGGGAGTCCATCTGTTCAGAGTAGGGCTGGTGTGTCTTGCTTCAAAAGAACTTGGTTTGCGAAAAGCTTAGCTTAGCAAAGAAATAAATCAGAGAGTGACAGATTATTTTCCTAAATTGTTCTTTATTTTACAAAAGCATGCACCACAGGATTTCTTTCAATATCTAGCACCACAAGTGCATGTAAAAGAGAAGAGGATTTAACCAACTTTTAGTTTATCACAGTGTTTAAGGACATACTAGTCTATAAAGTAAAACAAAGCCATAGTGACAGGGCTTTCTGGGAGGTGGCCAGTAGTAGCAAGATGGGCATGGAATGGGGCTTATGTGGATATCAATTCTGTCTCCACATAGTGCCTTAATCTTGGACAAGTTAACTGACCTATTTGAGTCTCAGATTCCTCATCTGCGAAACTGGCTTAATCATAGTGCTAGACTCTCCTGGGGTTATTTTCAGGATGAAATGCAATAATAGTATGGTGAGAGATACCTACTGTTAATATTAATAGTGTTGGGAAAATCATATCATAAAGGGGTTTCTTGTCCTTAGTCTTCCCATCTGTATAATGAACAGCTGGACCCTTACAGATCTAAACCTGCATTCTTCAGTTTCTGCCCCTTTCAGTGGAATTGTGGGGCCCTAGGCATACACATGCCCTGAGATCAGTGGAAGCTGAGCCAGAACTCAGGATCATATTCCTAGTGGGCATGGCTCACGGTGTGTGTATGGGGGGAGAGGGTATTGGGAGAACCAGGGAAGGAGAAAGGAAGACTTTCTTTCATGCGAACCCTTATCTACTGATACTTCCTTGTACAGAAATTGTGCAAAAGGAAGAAAGGATATCAGTAACTAGCATTTTGAGCCCATGTCAATGGCCTCCTGGCTCCAGGACTGTTTCCGTGAGTGTCCCAAGGAGGTCCTCAGACAGAGATATCACTTTCTCACGATTTCCCTGGTGACCGAAGCCTTCAGAGACCAGATGCATCCACTTCATTACAATTACGTTAAGTGCCACCTGATTGGCACTGTTCATCACCCCGGGAAGCAGCCTTGCCCATGGACAGACAGGCCGCCTGCTTTGGCTCAGCACAGCTCCAGCTGTGTCCTTGGCGGTGACTGCCTGTTGTACCCACAGCTCTCCTTCGGGGAAGAGACGGCAGAGGGATGCGGAGGGGAGGGCACTCAGGTGGGAATGAGAGAGCCTGGGTTCAGCGAGCACGTGGCCTGAGTTAGCCCTCTCATCCCCGGGCCTCAGCCTGTTTGCACGAGAGCAGATGGACGGTGAAGCCGCCACACCCTCTTCTGGCTCTTGACTTTTAAGGCATCTCAGGAAGGTGAGATCCATATTCTATGGGGGGAAGCGTTAGGTTGGTTTGGTCCTCAGGTCTGGGAGTCTCCCTGCAGGACGCTGGAGGGAAAAGCAATTTTTGCCCTGTGTCCTCACGTTGTAAGAAAATGTGTTTTGTCCCCACCTGTGAAAGACCCAGAGGGCAGGTGTTACGGAATAGTCTGATATCAACCGCTACATTTTGTAACTCCAAATGTCTAAGCATGGGTTTGGGGAAGGCAGAGGAGGGTTTTCAGAAGCGAGAATGGGCCTGGCAAATCAGGAAAGACTTCCTGGGAGAGAGAGAGGCTTCACCCAGAGTATTTCAGGCTGAAAAAGACCCGAGAGGGATGGTGCAGGGGTGGGACTAAGCTCTCTGCCTAGCGTGGTGGTTATGAGTGTGCGCTGCCCAGGTCAACTCCTGAAATTCACTGATATTCACTAGCTGCATCTAACCTTGGGCATGTCAGTAAATGTTCCTTTCTCTCGCTGTCCTCATTTCTAAAATGGGGAAAATAAGAGTAGCATCTCCGAGTTGTTGCAAAACTAAGCGATTAGCACATGCCGCAGTGCTCATTACAGAAAAAAGGGTCAGTTCACTCTAGTTATTGTAGTGTGTTGCGAGCGAGTCCTCTGGAGATGCATCAGGCACTTTATAGGCTACTTCATTTAGTCTCACAACTGCTCAGCAATGCATTCATTCACCGAATGCTCATTAGGGCAGTTCATTCATTCACCAATACTCATTAGGACGGAGCAGTATAAACGGCGGTGGCATGACCCTGCCCTCAGAGATGGTATCCTCGAATGGGGAAGTCAGACTTGAGACACCAGACTTGATTCAGCTTATCACACAATTACTAATTTAATTAACGCAAAGCTGCCAGGAAGGAAACACAGTGCTGCTCTGGGAGAGGAAAGTGGGTACTTGACCTCAATTTGCCTGTTCAAGAAGGCCTTTCTGAGGAAGGAAGATTTCAGCTCTAGTCAAAAAGATACATGGTATTCAGCCAAATTGGGAGCTGATGAACAAAGGAAGTGCCTTTTTTAAAAGTTTTATTTTATTTTTAATTGGCAAATAATCATTGTCTATGTTTATGGAGTACAATGTAACATTTTGATCTGATAAAGTGACTGTTTCGAAGGAAGGGCTTGGCCTGTTTGATGACCCAGAAGGCCAATGTGGCTGGAACACAGTGCGGGAGATGGGGCTAGAGTGTTCTCTTATACACAAATGGGGAAACTGAGGCACCACAAGCTGAAGTCGCTTTCTAGGGGTTACATAACTGTGATGGAGAGGCTGGGATCTGCCTAAGATAAAAGCTTTTCTTCCAGCCCCACTAGGGAGAATACCACGGAAGGTGATTCTGGTTTGCTTTTACCAGGGAACAGAGAACAGCTGTGTCTGAGCTGAAGGATGGTGTAGACCAAAGCTGTGACGTACAGGGTGCTGGACCAGGCGCTGAGTGTCCAGCTGAGTTTGGACCTTATCTGTTCTAATTCCCCTAAGGTTATAGGGTAGAACTGGATTAATTTCAAAATAACGCTGTCTGTGCTCCAGGGTTTAATATCTCCTGTGCCTCCTGGGTCATCCTCAGCGTGAGAATACCCTGCTCAGATCAGTGGTATATAAAGTGTTTTCAGTTTTTCATTATGGGGTGTGTGTGTGTGTGTGTGT
>RJWJ010039923.1:0-14215 GCA_004363605.1 Indri indri | reverse complement strand
ATTCAGGAAATAAATGAAAAATTCACTAAAGAGATCAACATGTTAAAAATAAAAACAGAACTTCTGGAAATGAAAAATTCATTTAAAGAAATATAAAACACTGTGGAAACTTTTAAGAATAGACTAGACCAGGCAGAAGAAATAATCTCAGAGCTTGAACTCTTTTGAATTAACTCAGTCAGTCAAAAATGAAGATCAGAGTATTAGGAGGAATGAACAAAGCCTACAAGAAATACGGGATTATGTAAAATGGCCAAATATCAGAATCATAGTCATCCCTAAGGGTGAAGGAAAAAATGCACAAGGGCTGGAGAACCTATTTGAGGGAATAATTGAGGAAAACTTCCCTGGTCTTCCTAGAGATTTAGATATCCAAGTACAAGAAGCTCAATATACGCCTGGAAGATTCATCACAAAAAGACAATCTCCAAGACACATAGTCATTGAACTGGCCAAAGTCAACATGAAGAAGAAACTCTTGTAAGCCATAGCGTGAAAACATCAAGTAACTTACAAAGGAAAATACATCCAGTTAACTGTAGACTTCCCAACTGAGACTTTACAAGCCAGAAGGGGTTGAGGCCTCATCTTCAGTCTTCTTAAACAGAAAAATTGCCAGCCTAGAATTTTGTATTCTTCAAAACTAAGTTTCATACATGAAGGAGAGATAAAGACTTTTCCAGACAAGTAATCACTGAGGGAATTTGTCAAGATGAGACCTGCCCTGCAAGAAATACTCAGGATGGGCCGGGCGCGGTGGCTCATGCCTGTAATCCTAGCACTCTGGGAGGCCGAGGCAGGTGGATCGTCCTGAGCTCGGGAGTTCAAGACCAGCCTGAGCAAGAGTGAGACCCCATCTCTACCAAAAATAGAAAGAAATTAATTGGACAGCTAAAAATATGTATAGAAAAAACTAGCCAGGCATGGTGGCGCATGACTGTAGTCCCAGCTACTTGGGAGGCTGAGACAGTAGGATTGCTAGAGCCCAGGAGTTTGAGGTTGCTGTGAGCTAGGCTGACGCCACGGCACTCACCCCAGGCAAGAGAGTAAGACTCTGTCTCAAAAAAAAAAAAAAAAGAAATACTCAGGATGGCATTATACAGGGGTCAGCACAATGGTCACCCACAGAGTAAAGTCACCCAAAAGCTAAAGCTCAGAACTCATATAAAACAATAGTACAAGAGATAAAACAAAGCAATAAGGTACTACCCAACAGGATAAACAGAACAGCATCCCACATATCAATTCTATCAGTCAATATGAATGGTTTGAATTCACCACTAAGAGACATAGGCTGGCTGAATGGATAATGCAAACCAACTATCTGCTGTCTCCAGGAAACAAATCTAACCCACAAGGACGCATACAGACTCAAGGTGAAGGAATGGAAAAAAAAAGATTCCATGCAAATGGAAACCAAATGAAAGCAGGTGTAGCCATTTCATATCAGATAAAATTAACTTCAAATCAACAATAGTAAGGAAAGACAAAAATGGTCATTACATAATGACAAAGGGAGCAATTCAACAAGAAGATGTAACAATGCTAAATATTTATACACCTAACACAGAGTGCCCAGATTCACAAAGCAAACCCTACTAGATCTAAGCAAAAAATAAATAGCAACATTGCAATTACTAGGGACTTCAACACCCCACTGACAGAACTGGACAGGTCACCCAAGCATAAAATAAATAAACACTGGACTTAAACAGGGCTCCAGAATAAATGGGTCTAACAGATATTTACAAAACATTTTACCTAAAAACTACTAACTATACATTTTTCTCATCAGTGCATGCAACATTCTCCAAGACTAATCATATCTTAGGCCACAAAACATGGCTCCACAAATTCAAAAAATACAAATCATACCATGTATCTTCTCAGACCATGGTGGAATAAAATTGGGAATCAACTCCAAGGAAAACACCCAATTCTACACAAAGTCATGGAAATTAACCTGCTGCTAAATGATTACTGGATCAATGATGAAAATAAGATGGAAATTAAAAGATTCATCAAAATGAATGACAAAGGGGGCATAAGCTATCAAAATCTATGGAATATAGCAAAAGCAGTCCTAAAGGGAAAATACATAGCCTTAAACGCCTACATCAAAAGGTCAGAAATGTCACAAATTAGCAATCTAATGACACATCTCAAGGAACTAGAAAAGGAAGAGCAAACCAGACCCAAAGCCAGCAGAAGAAAAGAAATAACTAAGGTCAGAACACAACTTCATGAAATCAAAAATAAGAAAATTATGCAGAATATCAACAAAACAAAAAGTTGGTTCTTGGAAAAGATAAAAAAAATTGATAGGCCTCTTGCTAGATTAACCAGGAAGAGAAAAGACTCAAATATGATCAATCAGAAATGAAAAAGGAGATACTACAACTGATGTGAAAGAAATAAAAAATATCATCTGTGAATACTATGAAAATGTCTATGAAAATAAACTTGAAAACATAGAGGAAATTGACAAATATCTGAAAACACACAACTTCCCAAGATTCAATCAGAAAGAAATAGAACTTAACAGACCAATAATGAGCAATGAGATTGAAGGAGCAACAAAAAACAATCAAAAAAAAAAAAAAAAAAAGCTCTGGACCAGATGGATTCACAGGTGAATTTTACCAGACCTACAAAGAAGAGTTGGGATCCATTCTGCAGGAATTATTCCATAACATTGAGAAGGAGAAAATCCTCCCCAACTCATTCTATGAAGCCAGTATCACCTTGATACCAAAGCCAGGAAAGGACACAACAACAACAACAAAAAAACTATAGACCAATATCTCTTATGAATATAGATGAAAAATCCTCAGTAAAATACTAGCAAACCGAATTCAACTGCACATCAAAAAATAATCCACCAGGACCAAGTGGGCTTCAACCCAGGGATGCACGGATAGTTCAACATGCATAAATCAATAAATGTGATTCACCACATAAACAAAAGCAAAAACAAAGATGACACGATCATCTCAACAGATGCAGAAAAGCATTTGACAAATCCACTATGCTTTCATGATAAAAATCCTCAATAAATTAGGCATAGAAGGAACATATCTCAAAATTATAAAAGCCATATGTGACAAACCCACAGCCAGCATCACACCTGAATGAGGAAAAGTTGAAAGCATTCCCACTAAAAACTGGAACAAGACAAGGATGACCACTGTCATGACTTCTATTCAATATTGTGCTGGAAGTCTTAGCCAGAGCAATCACGCAAGAGAAAGAAATTAAGGGTATCCAAATCAGGAAAGAGGAGGTCAAACTATCACTTTTTGCTGATGATATGATCTTACATCTAGAAAACCCCAAAGATTCCACAAAGAGACTCCTGGAACTGATAAATAAATTCAGCAAAGTCTTGGGTTACAAAATCAAGGTACACAGATCAGTAGCATTTCCTATACGCCAATTACAGTCAAGCTGTGTCAAATCAAACATTCAATATGATTCACAATTGCTACAAAGAAAATAAAATACCTACAAATGCACTTAACCAAGGAGGTGAAAGATCTCTACAAAGAGATCTACAAATCACTGAGGAAAGAAACTGCAGGTGATTCAAACAAATGGAAAACCATAACATGCTCATGGATTGGTAGAATCAACATTATTAAAATGTCTATGCTACCCGAAGTGATTTACAGATTCAATGCAATCCCCATCAAAATGGGGCATCATATTTCACAGATCTAGAAAAAATAATTCTACACTTCATTTGGAACCAGAAAAGAGCCTGAATAGCCAAAGCAATATTAAGCAAAAAAAACACATTTGGAGGCATCATATTACCAGACTTTGAACTATACAAGCCTATAGTAACCAAAACAGCATGGTATTGGCACAAAAATAGAGAAATAGACCAATGTAACAGAATAGAAAACCTGGATATAAAATCATCCACATATAGCCATCTGATCTTTGACAAAGCAGACAACAATATACACTGGGGAAAAGAAGCCCTTTTCAATAAGTGATGCTGGGAAAATTAGATAGCCACATGCAGAAGAATGAAACAGGATCCATATCTCTCACCACTCACAAAAATTAATTCAAGATGTATAAAAGACTTAAATGTAAGGCATGAAACCATAAGAATTCTAGAAGAAAATATAGGAGAAACTCTTCTAGATATTGATATTTATTTTATTTTCAACTTTTCTTTCAATGTAAATAAGGCCCTGCTAAGTAATTTGATTTGGCTTCAGTAGAGGCAGGATTTCGTAACTTCTCAAATCCGATACCACAATCAATTCAGAGACCAGGGAAATATTACTGGGCCTGTAATAGGTAATGAACCATATTCCATATAACTGAGGTTTAAATTGCTTGTCTGCCAAACAGTATTTGAAATCCCTGTGAGAAATTTAGGTTTCTCATAAATGGTGTTTTTTCACACTTCTCAAGTAAGAGGTGGATGTAAGAACCAAGTCTTTTTGTCTTATTGTCAGAGCTGGTGATGTGTGCAGTGGAGCAGCTTGGGAGATGCCACCGCTCTACAGCATGATGCTGTGGACAGCACCTGGGTTCCAGCCCCGCTTCTGTAGCACATTAGCTCTGTGACCTTCGACAAGTCATTTCACATTCTTGAGTCTGTTTTCTGATTTGCAAACTGGGATGATAAACTATCCCCTGAGTTTCTGAGTGGAATACTAAAAGGGCCCAATTCTGATGCTGCAGGTGTGCAAAGGATAACAACATAGCATTTTAAGATGATGATACTGCAATGATCCTACCTGAAACTCAGTATCTGGAAATGGTTTAAGACCTCAGTTTTCTGCCTTTTTACTTTCAAAGCAAAAGGTTCGTAAAGGGTTCACTTTTTAATGGTAGCAAAACAAGCCACTTTCCAGCCTGTTCTAAAAGGGTGCAGGTACCTGGACAGGTATAAAGACAAACAGAGCATGTGGTTCAGAAACAAAATATACAAACAAATCTTAAGAATAGTCTAAGATAGTGATCAAGCAGTTTAAAGCTCCAGAAAGAGATTCCACTAAGTTATGTAGAAGCCCTAGCCCCTAGTGACTGTTTTTGGAGACAGCGCCTTTTAAGTGGTAATTAAGGTTAAATGAGGTCCTAAGAGAGGGAACTTAATCCAATGTGACTGGTGTCCTTATAAGAAGAAGAAGAGGCACAAAGGATGTGCATGTGCAAATGCTAGATGAGGACACAGTGAGAAGGCAGCCATCCGCAAGGCAGGGAGAGAGGCCTCAGGAGAAACCAAACCTGCTGACATCCTATTCTTGGACTTCTATCCTCCAGAACCATGAAAAATAAATTTTTGTTGTATAAGCCACTCAGTCTGTGATATTTTATTATGGCAGCCCTGGCAGACTGATACGTGTATGTAGTAGGAACAAATTTCCAATCAAAATAAAATGAGGCATACAAGACAAATTATCAATACTTTATTTTCCTATAGCTCAATTACAAGTAATTTCAGGACATGACCCACCTCCCTCCCCCTACCCCAGGTGATGTAGAACTTACCCTTAGTCTACCCCAGATTCCCTCAGTGCCAAGGCATGAGGAAGGGAGCACTCCCTATCTGGTTCTTGGGCCTTATGACGTCCCTGGTCCAGATGGGTCCTTCAGGTTGGGGATCTCTGTAAGGCTGCAATAGTCCCATTGGCCTGGATGCACGATCACACAGCTTCCACTTTCTAGGGTCACACCACCCCCCTTGACCTGCTAGGAAGCAAGGCCTGGAACTCTACTGCTTATCCAGGATTTGGGGGTTCTCTCTAACATACTAGAGAGCTCAGCAATGGGCTTATCATCCTTTCATACTCTAATTATATAATCACAACTCGGAGTGGTCTACCCTTGCTACTTAAAATAAGGACAATGACTGACCACAAACACACACACACACACACACATACACACAAACACACACAAAAAAAACAATAACTATGTTAAGATAATGTTAATGAGCTTGACTGTGGTGATTATTTCACAATGTATAAGTATGTCAAAATATCAACTTGCACACCTTAAATGTATACAATTTTTACATGTCAATGATATCACAATAAAGTGTTGAACCCTGCATTGGCATCACCTGGGAGCTCATTAAAATTGTAGCCTCTCAGGTCCCAACCTAGAATCAGAAACTGTATTTTAACCATATCTCCAGGGGACTTTTTTATGCATGTTACACTTTGAGAAGCAGTGGTCCAGTGCAGTGATTCTCAAGCCGTAGCAGGCATCAGAATCATCTAGAGGGCTCGCAGAAGCACACAAGCCTGGGCTCTACCCCAGCTCTTATCAGGAGGGCTGGAGTGGGGCCTGAGTGATTGCCATGCTGCCAGTCTGGGGACCACAATTTGAGTAGAACTGGTAAGGAGCGTATAAAAATAGTCTAGTGTTTTGTAAGTTAAAAGACCTTGGGTAACTTTTCCTGAATATCTTATTAGTTGAGGCAGACCTGTCATAACATTTGTGGAGCCCAGGGCAAGAGTAAAAAGAAGACTCACATATCATTTGTATAAATATTTAAAAGTTATAAATCAGGCTGAAAGAAAGAAGTTTTAAAAATATTTTATTCTCTAACTTGACAAATATATTTCCAGGATGATGGGAAAGATCAGGCTCAAGTGTGGACTTCTCAGGATCTGGAATTTCATGCTGGTCCTTGTCCATGACCTTCTCCCTTTCTTTTCCTACTTTCCCAGCCCCATCCTGGGAAAAGACTTGAAAAATAGACTCAGGGCCTTTTGGGCAAGGAATTCCAGCATCCCAGGTACCCAGAGCAATGGGTCTGGAAGGGGCCCCTCTAGGGTAGCATATCACTCAGCCTCATGGACTCCTTGCCCATGGGGAGGAGTGAGGCCAAAGAAGAGCCATAATGGGGCCCTTTAAAGCACAGGATACAGAGCAGGTCTCACCACGCCAAGTCTGAGGGCAATGCAGATTGGAGGGCTTGGGGCAGCCTGTGGTTTCCTGATAATATTCTTAAAGTCATAAGACTACTTATTGTACCCCAAGAAGTCTGTGAGATAAAATGCAACAGTTAATCCACTAAGTTCTGTGACTCTCGATGCAGTCTTTAGACCAGTAGCATTAGTTTTGTTATGGGCTGAATGTTTATGTTCCCCCAAAAGTCATATGTTGATGCCCTAACCCCCATGTGATAGCATTTGGAGATGGGGTTTCGGGGATATAATTAAGGTTAGATGAGGTCATGAGGGTAGGCCCCCTAATGAAATTAGTACCCTTAAAAAAAGAGACAACAGGCCAGGAATGGTGGCTCGCTCCTTTAATCCTGACACTTTGGGAGGCCAAGGCAGGAGGATTGCCTGATGCCAGCAGTTCAAGACTAGCCTGGGCAACAGGGAGACCCTGTCTCTACAAAAAATTAAAAAAAAATAGCCAGGCATAGTGGCATCTACCTATAGTCCCAGCTACTCAGAGGCTGAGGCAGGAGGATTGCTCAAGCCCAGGAGTTTGAGGTTTCTATGAGCTATGATGAGGCCACCGCACTCTAACCTGGGCAACAGAGTAAGACCTTGCCTCAGCTAAAAAAAAAAAAAAAGAGAGAGAGAAAGACAACAGAGAGCTCTCAATCTCTCACCCTCCTGCCCCCCATGTGAAAATACAGCAGGAACACAGCTGTCTGAAAGCCAGGAAGAGAGTCCTCATGGGCAATTGAGTAAGCCAGCACCTTGATCTTAGATTTCCCAGCCTTGAAAACTGTGATAAAATAAATGTTTTGTTGTTTAAGCCACTCACCGTATGGTATTTTGTTACGGCAGCCCAAGCTGACTAATACAAGCATCACCTGCGACTTGTTAGAAATGTAAATTCCCAGGCCCACCCCAGACCTACTGAATGGGAAATTCTGAGACTGGAGTCCCAGCAGCATGTGTTTTTACAAGCCCTCCAGGGGATCGTGATGCATGCTTCCACTGCTCAAAGCGTAGTTTTTATTCTGCTATGTTCCTCCATCAGAAACAATTTGGAGAATATTTTTTATGAGAATTCAGCTTTAGACTCCTTAGAACTGAAACTGTTCCTTACTCTGTTATCAGCAGAGTCTCTCCATTTCCCATCAAGTTCATGAATACAAAACGAGACTGCAGATATAATGTGTGTTAAATTGTTGTACCTGGTTAAAAATTTCAAAAAAATCAATCAATGTGCTCTATCTGCAAGATTTTTCAGATGCATCCTTTTGTTTCAAATAAAATACATTTCTTTCATATTTTCATCTTCTTAAAAATTATAGCAATAAGGTCTTCAAAAAGAGTTGCCGAAAAGCACATTTTAGAAAGACATATCTCTTTGATTTATCAAATTTATATTCATGTAGGCATAAAAATCACAAGGGGATATGACAACCACTTATTGCTTCAACCTCTTTCCTCAGCTTCTTGGAAAAGTCACGTCTCCGTAGTCATATCTAAATGTGAAGAGATGGGAAGGAGATTTGGTATAAAGATAATAATTAGTACTGTGATTTAGGCAGTCATAGCATGGCAAGTTTTCAAACGTGTCCCATGAGAAGAGCTGGAAAAGGAATTCACATGTCTTAATCTACTTGTGAGTAGCTCTTTACATACTCACGTTACATTCAAACATCACAGCATCTTGAGGTTAATAGCATTATCCCCATTTTATAAATGAAAAAACAAAATGTATACTCAGTCAGCATATGTATCTTTCTGAGGGCAATTGGGTCAGTAAATGGAGGCCATGGGACTGGAACCCAAAGAAATCCTCTATTTTCCCAGGACATCAGAATGCCCCCTTATACTTGAGGAAAATGCATTATGTTCTTACAGTCTGACCTTCTCTGGGGAAACTTTGCAATATTGCAGTTACTTAGTTCAGCTCTCATAATTTTTGGTACATTTGCTATAAGAACCTCCTAAAGAGTGTCCAACTCTCTAGTCCAAGTTTGTCCATGTAACACTCCTGGAATTGGTTCTCTAAAAAGTAAAAGTTATCATGTCACTCCCTCCACTAAAAATCCTTACCTCAGCCTTCAAGATTTAGCCCAAACTCCTTAGCATGCCAGAAGGTCCTTCCCAATTTGTTGTCTGCCTACATAGTTAATCCTTCTTAAGTCACCTCCCACCAGTCACTTACCTGCAGAATACCCTGAATGAGCCACTTAAACCTGCTCAGATCACCCTTCTGGCCTCTCTGCCCTGCCACACTCTTCCCTCTGCCCAGAGTGCCTTTCCTAACTCTTTTCACTTAAATAGTTCTCACTTGCCCTTCCAGGACAGCTTGTAGGATCACCTGTTCACAGAAGCTTTCTTAACCTTCACAGTTTGATGTGAGTGTATCTCTGGTGTGTTCCCTTGGTGTCTTGTGATTTGTTCTACCATGGTATTTGGGGTATGTCAGAACTATAAACTGGCACAAAAGTTTTGCCTGGGCCATGCCAGCCCAGGATCACTAACTAGTAGACTGTGGTTTTCTGGCACTGGTCCACTCTGGCAGGACCTCCAGCACCTTGAAATTGCCCTCCCACATTTGTGGGAGTCCTCATGGGAATTCACACATTTTCTCATGAATACAACTTTTTGCCTGCACCAGCTACTGAAGACTGGAGACTATAGTCATGTGTCACTTAACAACAGGGATACAGTCTGAGAAATGTGTCATTAGATGATTTTGTCATCCAAATGTCAGAGAGTGTACTTACATAAACCTAGGTGGTTCACACCTAGGCTATATGGTGTAGCCTATTGTTCCTTGGCTACAAACTGGACGGTGTGTTACTGAACTGAATACTGTAGGCAACGGTAACACAATGGTAAGTATTTGTGTATCTGAACATATCTAAGCATAGAAGTAGTACAGTAATGATACAGCATCATAATCTTATGGGACTGCCATCATATTAATATATGTGGTCCTCTGCTGTTGGGTGAAACGTCGCTTTGCAGTACATGACTGCATTTCGGTGCCCCAGTTTCCTACCACTGCCTACTGCTGCTACTGCACCCGCTGACACCCCTTGAACCCTCCATGCCCTTCCCTGGGTGTGGCTGAATCCACACTGCACCGGAGTGGGCCAAATATTCTGCTCCAATCATCTGTCAGAGATTTTTGTGTAGAAACAGTTCTTTCTGTTTTATTTTGGTTTTCACTTTCAGCTCCCACTCTCTGACAAAGCTTCAGATAACCAGAGAATAATTCAGATAGCCTCATTCTGTTCTCTAAGTCACCCTTCCACTTTGATAATTAAGGCCATAAATTTGGGCGTAGCTTGTCCTGACTCTTTATTCCTTAAGAGAAGTTCTTCTCCAGTAGGTTTCTCATTTCCATATGCAAGTACTAATAAATAGACCCCATGTGGTCCTGTCTCACCAGTATTCACTTGCCCAGAAAGTTCAAATCTAAGAAATAAACTCAATTTAGGCTCAGAATGGTACCCTCACTACCTTCTCACCCATAATGCTAGGCATGCGGTAAAAATAATCAAATAGAAAATGGACGTTATTTCTCTAAACTGAAGATACTACCATAATTGAATACTTCACAGAAAGAAAAAAAATACACATCTTCCAGATCCTCCTTTTTGTTAAGAGAAAAAATACAAGGAGCTCTGGTTGTTCAAGGCTCTGCATAGCCATGGGCCCTGGCCTTGGCCTTCGTCAATTTTCTGGCTCTTCCTAGCCGTGGCAGCCTAGCTACAAAGGTAAGGGATGACAAATGGGCTGATGAAAGCAAAAAACTGAAACAGTAAAGTACTAAGGTCATCAGACAGTGGTTAGAACTTTCTGGAAAAAAAGCTGTACGTATACTTTGTCATTCCAACACCCTCAAACAGCTAAAAATCCCCCTGAATCTGACATTTCACTTAGAGTGTTTATTTCTTGGTAAAGCTTATTTGGTCTCCTAGAAAAGACAGGTAAGAATTTAGTTAATGGCTTCCCAAAGAATCTGCTTTTTTAGAAGGGGGGTGCATATAATTAAATTTTTTTCTTTCCCTTCAGAAGTGGCACTTTGCTAGATCCAGAGCACTCTATCCTGATGAGCATCTACCCAGGGAAATCCTAAGCCAGAAAGTTCTACTCTGCAGCCTAAAACCACAGAGTTTACCTGGCCAGCCAATTAGAGGTAATAGAGCTATCTAGTAATGACTGGCTAAAAGTGAGGCTAGAGAACTCTGTGGCAGGATTCAGTAAAGAAAACGCTTATTTTCCCCAGAAATAAGAGGCCACATTCTGGCACTTAGAAAAACGAGCACATCTCTGATGCTAGGAGTATAGCCGTTGCCATGGCACCAATCCAGCCAAAGTTTCATACGCAGTGGAGGCACCACAGAGACCAGGTCCTCAGAGCAGACAGCAATAGTAAGATGCAGTCACTAATTATATATTAAAACAACAAGCCCCTCTGACATGCTGCAGATAGTTCTTGGTAAAAGCAGAGCTGCCATGTATAAATTCTATGCTTGTCCTTTAAAAATGCATAATGCTGAGTCCTGTCTGGGGCAACCAAACTCAATTTATGGAACATTGAAAATACATACCTCCTTTTCTTGTCCATACAGCATACACTATAATTTTGCCCTTTTTTTTTTTTTTTTTTTGCCTTTAGCATACTAGGGCACTCTTTTTTTTCTTCCTTTTTTTGGGGGTTGGGGGTGGACAGAGTCTCCCTCTATTGCCCAGGTTAGAGAGCAGTGGCATCATCATAGCTCACTACAACCTCAAACTCCTGGGCTCAAGCAATCCTCCTGCCTCAGCCTCCTTAGCAGCTGGGACTACAGGTGTGCACCACCATGCCCTGCTAAGTTTTCTATTTTTAGTAGAGACAGGGTCTTGCCCTTGCTCAGGCTGGTCTCAAACACCTGAGCTCAAGCAATTTTCTGGCCTCAGCCTCCCAGAGTGCTAGGATTACAGGCAAGTGCCACCATGCCCAGTCATAGGGCACTGTCTTTTACTTTCATGGTATGATCTTACTCTCTATTTGTCCAATTCCCTCCTTTAACAAGTGAGGAAATTCGTGTTTCAAGATCTACATTACCTTGTCCACATTCACATGGCTAGTAAAAGTTGGAGCCAGGACTTGAACCCAGGTCTGTCTGGTTCCAAATAAAGCCAGTGCTTTTCTTCAGCAGTCCACATTGCTTCCCTAGACCAGCAGAAACTGTATAATGGCCTGTGTCAGTTAGAAAGGATTTTGTCTGCAGGTAACAATAACAACATTAAAAACTAAGAGTATCTTAAACTATAAGGAAATTAAATCCAGACATAGACCATTGCAAAACAGGTTCAAAAACAACACAAGGTCAGGAGCTTAGGGCAGTGTCTCTACAGTCCTCATGATCTTCCTCCCAGGATCGCAAGATGGTTATTGCAAATGCAAGCATCAGGTCTACATGAGCATGTCCATAGCCAGGATTTATCGATGTGGTAGAAGGAGGAAGGTGAATGGCCTATCATGATGGTCTGATCTTTTCTTTTATCAAGGAGTAAAATCCTTTCCAGAATTCTTCCAGTTGACTTTCTCTTAAGTCTCATTGGACAGAATTAGGTTACACAGACAACTCTAGCTGCAAAGGAGGCTGGAAAGGTGAGCATTTGGCTTTTCTCAGCTGCTACAATGGAAGGTAGTTAAGAGAGAAGTGAATTGGGAATGACCATTAGGTAGCCAACCAAAAGTTTTGTCGCATGTCCTTACAGCCTCCAGGGAGCCATTGCTATATGGCATTTTTTTGGTTCAGTGCTCACCTTTTTCTAGCCTTACTCCAAGATTCTCCTAACTGATATTCCCTGTCCATGATCTATTTCTTTAGTGGAAAGATTTGGCTGAATCCCAAGTTGCCTTATTCATACCCTGGAGCCCTTTTCATCACAGAACCCAACTAGCCATTCATGCATTTAACATATTTAATATAAGCACTTTGAGAATAGTTGTTTAAATTTTCTATTCTGTGCACAATTAGAAAATATTCCCAACAATATGGCAGAAGAACCCATTGTTTTTCTTTCTGTCCCTCCCATTCTCACACATTCTCACCAATTCATACAAACTCTCCATATGATCAAAATCCCAGATAAACTTAAAATGTATTTTGTCTGGAGGAAGAAATAATATCTCTCTCTCTCCCTCTCTCTTTCTCTCTTTCTCTCTCTTTCTCAATGCTAAAATCAGAGTAAGATTTAAAATTCCTTACAGATTTACAAATTGACTATATGAAAACTTAGAGGTTTTTTTATTTCTTTCTTTTTAATACAATCATTTCAGTCTTGGCTGCTGGTTTCCAGATTTATTGACTTGGAAAATTAAGACTTTCCTGTGAGATATTTTATGCTTGTCACTTCATAAAATCACTGCCCACTTAATTTGTAAAACCCAGACTCAGACAACTTCATTCTAAAAGCCATGGGACAACATTTGAATTCATTTTTTTCTCTCTAAATAATCAACATTACAAACTCCAGGAGGAGCCACTCACATTCTTCTATGTGAATGGAGCCCCCTGGAGCCCCTGGAGCCAGGCGGCAGCAGTCCTGCCAGTAGCTGCTCCCAGAAAAAACACACAGCACACCTGTCAGCCTGAGCGCTGGTCCCTGTAAGATCTGTGCTCACAGTGATGAGACAGTCTCTTCTGCTGTTGCCAGAGCACATATGTGAAGGTCATGCATAGAAACGGTTGTTCCGCCCAGAGTCCAGGCTGACTGCACAATGAGCAGAGCCCTCACTCCTTCAATCTTTGTAAAGTGATGTCAGCTCTCATTTTTAAGTGACAAAGGGAGGCAATCCTAGTGTTCCAAGCCCTCTTCCCCTCTAGAGAATAAAAACACAGGACAGAATAAGGAGATGAGTGTTTGGTGAGTGACAAAGGCAAGTGCCAGAAAAAGACTGAGAAGAACTAGGGAATCACCAGATGTTGGGTCTCTAGGAGAAAAATGCAGGTTATTTTTCAAGCAGAAAACATGCCAATTTGAGAGAGCCTGTTTTGGAACAGAGAAGTGAAACTCTAGCAGTAGGATTTAGTCCATGGGGAATCTGATTTAACAGAAGAGAACAGTCACAGAATTTTTATTGTGATTTTCATTCATTCAACAAAAATGTCTTGTGTATCTGTTGTGTCAGGCACTGTGCCTGAGGGATTCAGCAGTGGAGCAGAGGTGGTCCTTGCTCCCAGGAAGCTTACTGGTGAGGCAGACATTAAACAAATGAGTTACACAAATAGGTGTATGATGTGAATTGTGATAAG
>RJWJ010039922.1:0-14236 GCA_004363605.1 Indri indri | reverse complement strand
TCACAGCAACCTCAAACTCCTGGGCTCGAGCAATCCTACTGTCTCAGCCTCCCGAGTAGCTGGGACTACAGGCATGCGCCACCATGCCCGGCTAATTTTTTCTATATATTTTTAGCTGTCCAATTAATTTCTTTCTATTTTTGGTAGAGACGGGGTCTCGCTCTTGCTCAGGCTGGTCTCGAACTCCTGAGCTCAGAACTATCCGCCCGCCTCGGCCTCCCAGAGTGCTAGGATTACAGGCGTGAGCCACCGCGCCCGGCCATATTGATATGATTTCTGAGGGCCATCTGGTATATAGGAAAAGACAATACTGGAAAAAATTTTTGTTCCCCAAGTAATTGTATTTGTAAAGGGGATGCTTTGTTGTAGGATTTCTTTCATTCAGAATTGAATTAAAGCAAAACGAAGGCCCTGAGGTTAACCCTAAGTAAATGAACTTTTCCTGGCGCAGTCTGCTTTTGGGTTTACCTGTACCTGTCCCCTCCCCCCCATTTTCCCTTCTCCTCTCCTTACATACTCACACATTGTCTGAAAGGTAGAAACGTCTCTCCCCACAGCTCTTACTCCCCATTTAGTGTGTCAGAGGTCATATTTTTGGGGGGTCCAATTGTCGAGAGTTGGAGCGGAGCTGGTAGGTAGACTTTGAAGGATAGTGGCAGAAGTTTCTATTCCTGGATCCTGAGATAACAGCCTCTATTGCCTGACAGTCTCATATTTTTTTTTCTTTGAGACAGAGGTCTATGCTGTTGCCCAGGCTGGAGTATAGTGCCTATTCACAGGCCCAATCATAGCACTCTGCGGCCTCTAACTCCTGGGCTCAAGTGGTCTTCCTGCCCCAGTCTCCTGAGCAGCTGGGAGTACAGATATGTGGCACCATGCTCAGCCACACATTTTTAAAGCAGAATATTTTGAGGGGGAATGTAATGTGATTAGGATTACTAGATGATAAGTCCCATGAGGGCAGAAATGTTGGTCTGTTTTGCATACTGCTATATTTCTAGCACCTAGAGCAGGGTCTGGCACATTGTAGGTGCTCAGTGGATATTTGCTGAATGAATGAATAAACGAATGAACATGAACTAAGGTCAGACGTGGGCTTAAGTCCCAACTCTACTTCTGAACACTTCGAGTATTTCTTTCACAAATATTTATCACGGACCATCTGTGTAAGATCTGGGAGTACAGTGGTGACCACAGCAAAGTCCCTGCCCTTATTTGGTTGGCTATCAATCATTGTATCCTCATATATTTAAAGGAAATAGATATTACTGACATGAAGATTAAATGAAAAATACCGTAAAGTATTTAGGGTAGGACCTGGCACATGTAAATGGTAGCTATTATTTAATAATTATTTTCTTTTCTAAATTTAATTTTTTAAAAAATTACATATGGGATACATAGTGGTATTTTGATACATGTGACATGTAGTGATCAGGTTAGGGTAATTAGCATATCTATCATCTCAAACATTTATCATTTCTTTGTGCTGGGAACATTCAATATCCTCCTTCTAGGTATTTGAAACTATATATTATTGTTTACTGTAGTCATCCTACTGTGGTATAGAACACTAGAATGTATTCCCCTATCTAGTTGTAATTTCATATCCTTTAATGCAGCAGTCCCCAACCTTTTTGGCACCAGGGACTGGTTTCATGGAAGGCAGTTTTTACACAGACTGGGGCGAGGGAGATGGTTTCGGGATGATTCAAGCACATTACATTTATTGTGCAGTCAAACCTCTCTGCTAATGATAATCTGTATTTGCAGCCTCTCCCCAGTGCTAGCGTCACCACCTCAGCTCCACCTCAGATCACCAGGCATTAGATTTTCATAAGGAGTGCACAACCTAGATCCCTCACATGCGCAGTTTACAGTAGGGTTGTGCTCCTCTGAGAATCTAATGCTGCTGCTGGTCTGGCAGGAGGCAGAGCTCAGGCAGTGATGCCAATGATGGGGACTGGCTGTAAATACAGATGAAGCTTCGCTGGCTGGCTCTGGGTGCTCTTGGTGCTCACCTCCTGCTGTGCAGCTGGGCTCCTAACAGACCACTGACCGGTGGAGGAGGCAGGATTGGAGACCCAGCTTTAACAAACCTCCCTATCTTCCCTTTCTCCTACCCTTCCCAACTTCTAGTATCCTCTGTTCTACTTTTTACTTCCATGAGATTAACTTTTTTTTTTTTTTTTTAGCTTCCACATATCAGTGAGAACATGCAGTGTTCTTGTTCCTGGCTTATGGCATTTAACATAATGTCCTCCACTTCTATCCATGGTGCCTTGAATGACAGGATTTCATTTTTTTAAATGTCTGAATAGTATTCCATCGTGTATATATACCACATTTTCTTTTTGTTTCTCTCCTTCCTCCCTCCCACCCTCCCTGCAGGAGGGTCCACATTTTCTTTATTCATCCATGTGTTGTCGGACACTTGGGTTGATTCCATATCTCGGCTATTGTGAATAGTGTTGGAATAAACATGGGGTGCAGATGTTACTTAGATATACTGATTTCCTTTCTTTTGGATACATTGCCAGTAGTGACATTATTGGATCATATGGTAGTTCTATTTGGAGTTTCTTGAGGAACTTCCATACTGTTCTCCATGGTGGCTGTACTAGTTTACACTTACATCAGCAGCATGCAAGAGTTCCCTTTTCTTCACATCCTCTCCAGCACTTATTTTTTGCCTTTTGATTACGGCTGTCCTGTGGTTTTTGATTTACATTTCCCTAATGATCAATGATATTGAGCATTTTTTTCATATATTTGTTGGCTATTTGTATGTCTTCTTTTGAGAAATGTCCATTCAGATCATTTGCCCATTTTTTAATTGGACTTATTTCAGGGTTTTTTTTGTTTATTTGTTTTTGTTTATTGTTGAGATCTTAGGGTTCCTTGTATATTCTGGATATTAATCCCCTGTCAGATTTGTAAATATTTCCTCCCATTCTGTGGGTTGCCTTTTCACTCTGTTGATTGTTTCCTTTGTTGTGCAGAAGCATTTTCGTTTGATATAATCCCTTTGTTTATTTTTGCTTTTGTTGCCTATGCTTTTAAAGTCTTATTCATAAAATCTTTTCCCAGACCAATATCCTGAAGTGTTTCCCCTATGTTTTCTTCTAGTAGTTTTATAGTTCTGGGTCTTACATTTAGGTCTTTGATCCCCTTGGAGTTGATTTTTGTATAGGGTAAGAGATGGGGGTCTAGTTTCATGCTTCTGTGTATGGATATCCAGTTTTCCCAGCATCATTTATTGAAGAGACTATCCTTTCCCCAATGAGTGTTCTTGGCTCCTGTATCAAAAATCAGTTCACTTTAGATATGTGGATTGATTTCCAGGTTTGCTATTCTGTTCCTTTAGTTTATATGTCTTTTTATTCCAGTACCATGCTGTTTTGGTTACTACAGCTTTATAGTATATTTTGAATTCAGGTAGTGTGATGCCTCTAGCTTTGCTCTTTTTGCTTATAATTGCTTTGGCTATTTGGGGTCTTTTGTGGTTCTGTACGAATTTTAAGGTTTTTTTCCTATTTCTGTGAAGAATGTGATTGGTATTTTGATAGAGATTGCATTGAATCTGTAGATTGCTTTGGGTACTATCTAGTTTTCTGATATTTTATTATCTTTTTCCTAATCTACTTTAGAATGTGCCGGATTTTTTGTGTCTATGCAAAAACATCAGTAGTTATTAGACATGCTCAAGGATTAAGTAGTATACTGTATATGTTTTGCTTTGTAAACCATAAAGAAGTTATTAGATATTAGGTATTACTAGCAAATGATAATGTAAATGGACCTTATTGTGCTATTGTATGATTCCTGGATCTGTCTTTATGCTAAAGTATTTTTGTAAATCTAATAAGTGCCTGTTGTATCTACTAAGACAACTTTGAATCCTCGAACCTTCCAAGAGTAAGACAAAGCCCTGAAGCAGAAAACACCTATAATGAAGAACCAGGTTTGAATGTAGCCACAAATGGTCAACTAATTGTTTTCACGGAAGCATTTTTCTTCTAAATATCACCCTGTAAGAAAGTAAACATTTCATGAATGCTGGTAATAGCAATCTCTATTCAGTGACTAAAAATTTGGATCCGTCATTGATATCATATCTTTTTTCATTGAATAACTGAGTCAGCATCATCTATTCAAAATATTTAATAATAAACAACAAGATATAGTCAACCATAGATGCAACTATTTCATATGTTTCAAAGTTTTATAGGTATCCAAATGAATGAAGGGTCATTTTGATGCTCAATTGAATAATTTGTCAGGAGGATTATGTGGTAATAAGTTATACCTTTTTGAAAATCTTATTTCCCTGTTTTTCCCCTCTTCCAATCCTTAGGCAAAGAACAAAAACATGAAATAAATTAGTTCAGTGATTTTTGTTGTTTTAAAGAATTTTACCATAACCTGAGCAGTTTAAAACCCATTGTCGAGAATCTCTAGTATAAGTAATTAATGAAGAATTTAAGGAGGACAGTATACACATTGGTGACAGGAAGCTATTGGTGTACCAGTCAAGCTGTGGAATGTTTGTTTAAACTATCTTCATCATTTTTGGATGGTAGTTGCCAGATCCCACTTACATAACTTGCATTGGGCTTTGTAATCATAGCGCCCACACTCTGTTGTTGCAAACCTGATTTGAAAACTTCCAGGAACTTTTCGTTTCTCAAATCAAGCCTAAATTCCACTGCCTGGCTTTCATGACTCTCCATCATTTATTTGGTTTTGCTTTGCTTATTTAACCAATTTTCTACTATTTCCCATTGTGAACTCTTTGCTCTGGTCATTTTTGATTCTCTTCATTCTTTTGTATCACAGCATTTACATGCACATGCACACACATATACAATATGCTATCTTTTCCTTTCCCTATAATCTCTCTGAATCCTACCTTTCTTCCAAGGTTCAGTTTAGGTCCTATGTTACCTGTGAAGTGTTTTCTTGAGCTGTTTGACCATCTGCTCTTCTGAAATGCTGCAGTACTGACCAGCTGTATTAGCACTTAATTAAATACTACCTTGTGGCATTTAGTTGTCTCTGTTGGTCTTATTTCCTGAATTAGATTGTAAGTTTCATGGGAACAAGGATCATGTGTTATCTCTGTGTATTTTCCACAGTGCTGAGCTTAGGAGAAATTCAATAAATATTTATCATCTTTTTACCACTAAGGCAATTGATAGTAGTAGAGGTGCCTCTGAAAAAAGATGTTTGGGGTCTTCTGATTAGCTCTGGGTTTGCCTCAAATAAGTGTAATAAAACTGTTTCCTGTTGGAGAAAACCTAATGCCAGAGTCATTGATGCACTTTACTGAATAGTAACTGAAATGGATTCAAAGGATTTGAAAATTGATTGCGAGATCATATTACGAAAGACGGAAGGCTTAAAATTTTAACTGTTCTGGATATATGTTAAATCTTCATATTATGCATAGTACTTAACGTTTCCTTCTATCTAAGATGCGTATAATAGTAAAATAAGAAGTTAATGTATAATTCATAAATATTGTATATAGGCATTTATCACTTAATAACAGGGATACATTCTGGGAAACCTATCATTAGGTAATTTCCTCATTGTGTGAACATCACGGAGTGTACTTACACCAACCTGGATAGTATAGCTTACTACACACCTAGGCTATATGGTATAGCCTATTGCTCCTAGGCTACAAACCTGTGCAGCATGTTACTATACTGAATACTGTAGACAATTGAAACACAGTGGTAACTATTTGTGTATCTAAACCTATCTAAACATAGAAAAGGTACGGTAAAAATACAGTACCTTATAGTCTTATAGGACCACTGTTGTATATTTGGTCCATTTTTGACCAAAACATCAATACGTGGCCCATGACTATATATCTTACGATACTAAGCCCATGCCCTTCCACTTTTTCACTTCTCATCTTATGGTTTTGCTGCTTCTTGTTTTTTGGTTTCATTGAGTTTAGAAGCTTAGGTGAGTGCTAGACACTTATGAAGATGATTGTAAGAAGAGTCACATTTTAAGGATACTGACATAAACATCAAAAGTGTTTGATTTTATCCAACTTGATTTAAAACAGTTTCCTATTATTGTTTGAGAAAGAAAAGAGGTACACTGTGAAAACAGTAGGTCATTCAGGGTCTTTGTACACATGCAGAGCAGGAAGTTTTATGCACAAATAATCTTAAAGTCTTTCGAACTTGTTGGTAACTTGGGGAAAGATAGAAACGTTTATTTTTTCTGGAGTTTATATCTTTAAGTCTGGTTGCAGTGTGACTCAGAAGAAGATCCTAATATGTTATAGGAATAAAAAGTTGTGATCGTCAGAATAGGTGGAAAGGTCTGGATTGAGTGTGGCAGTGAGCATAGATAGGAAGCCTGGGAAAAGGTAGAATGTATTGGGTTCTTTAATGGTGGGGTGGTGTAGGGGGAGATGGGAAACTATAAAATGCAGAAATGCTGGAATATCTGTTTTTGAGATGATAGTGAAGGCTAATAAAACTGTGTCAGAGGTGTACTTTAAAAAAAAAAAGGGACTAATTTTTAGAATGGTTTTAGATTCACAGCAAAATTGAAGGGAAAATACAAAGATTTCCCATATGCTCCTCCCTGCCCCCTACACCTGCATAGTCTCCCCATTATCAGCACCCCCAACCAGAGTACGTTTGTTACAGTTGATTACAATACACTGACACATCATTATCACCAAAGTTCATAGTTTATGTTAGGATTCACTTGTGTTAAAGCATTCTATGGAATTGGACAAATGTCACTTAGTAATATGCATTTAAGTTTCTACCATGTCTTTTTGTGGCTTGATATCTCATTTCTTTTTAGTGCTGAATAATATTCCATTTTCTGGATGTGCACCATTTGTTTATTTCACTTACTAAGGGACATTTGGGTTGCTTCCAAATTTTGGCAGTTACGAATACAGCTGCTGTAAACATCCATGTGCAGGTTTTGTGTGAACATAAGTTTTCAGTTTCACTAGGTAAATACCGTGGAGCACAACTACTGTATTGCATGGTAAGAGTATGTTTAGTTTTATAAGAAACTGCCAAATATCTTCCAAAGTAGTTGTAACATTTTGCATTGCTACCAACAGTGAATGAGAGTCCCCATTGCTCCACATGCTTGCCGGTTTTTGATATCCCTGTTCTGGATTTTGGCCATTCTAATAGGTGTGTAGTGGTATCTCATTGTCATTTTAATTTTCTGATGACATATATATGGAGCACTTTTCATGTGCTAATCTGTATATCTTCTTTGGTGAGGTGTCTGTTAAGGTCTTGGGCCCATTTTTTAATCAGGTTGTTTTCTTATTATTGAGTTTTAGGAGGCCTTTGCATATTTTAGGTTAACAGTCCTTTAACAGATATGTCTTTTGCTAATATTTTCTCCCAGTCTGTGACTTGTCTCCTCATTCTCTTGACAGTGTCTTTCACAGAGCAAAAATCCTTAATTTTAAGGAAGTCAAACTTAATTATTTTTTCATGGATCTTCCCTTTGGGGTCATATCTAAAAAGTTACCACTAAACCCATGCTCATCTCGATTTTCTCCTATGCTGTGTTCTAAGAGTTTTATAGTTTTGCATTTTATGTTTAGGTCTGTGATCCATTTCAAGTTAATACTTGCAAAGAGTGGGATGTCTGTGTGTAGATTATTTTATTTTATTTTATTGTACTTTATTTATTTATTTAGCATTTGGATGTCTGGTTGTTCCAGCACTGTTTGTTGAAAAGACTATCTTTTCTCCATTGTATTACCTTTGTTCTTGTCAAATATCAGTTAACTGTTTTTATGTGGCTCTATTTCTGCTCTCTGTTCTGTTCCATTGATCTGTTTGTCCTCTCACCAGTACCCTCACTGTCTTTATTACCATAGTTTATAGATGTACTTTTAAGCTTAATCTGTGGAATATTTCCATTTACTTCAGATATCCCGTTTTACAACTCTGACTGACTGTATTTCCTCACACCTTTGCCACGTCATGACGAGGACCCATTTTAGCCCCGTTAATGGATTTGGAGTTTTTCCTATAGGTAGTGGAAGCCATTTGTTTTAAGTAGAGAAGTAAGTTGATCATAGTTTCATTTTTGGTAATGACTCCTACTCCAGGCTTTAGAACCATTGGAGAGGAGCTAGAATAAAAGCAGCAAGGGCCCCTGAAATGAATACATAAAACCGTTATCACCTAATAATGTAATCTATGATCAGGAAGTGATTTATATGACCTTTAAATTTTGCTTTTGGCCAGGGGTATGTCTCTTTGTAAGAGTGGAGCTTCTTATGACAGAATATGTTTTCTACTAGATGAGCATCCTGCAGTGCGAGAATGAATTAAAGGTGGGGGAGGCATGTCATATCGGAAAATCTGGGGGGTTTTTAAACAACATATCCCTGTTTTTACTCCCTCAGTGTCAGAGTGAAACACTGTTACTAATGGGAGCTTGCTATATTCTCAGATGGGGGAACCACTACACTAGAGCTTATTTTTTCTAAGGAGATGAAGATATTAACGAGGAGAATAAACAGCCACAGAAATGAAATAGTTTCCTTGCGAGTTAAGTCTTGTTTCCTGTAGAGAGAAATTTTTTAACTGCCCAAACAGGTTTTGCTGATAAGGACATTTTAGCATGTTTCTGTTTTCTGGCTAGTGATTTGTCAGAGTTCAGATTTTGGGTGCTGGAGGGAAGAAAGTTCCTTCAGTCAGTTTATTTGCATAATGAAAATCACTCATTTATGACATTTTGATAATGATAACTTTCAGCCTTTTGGGGAAAGGAAAGAAGTTAAACTTTTTTTTATGACCAGAGTTAAAATAGTATCTGATTACTGCTGTTGGATATTTTCTCTTTGGGTTTTAAATTCTCTTGTTTGTAGAACATGCTCAGAAAAAGAGTTAATCTTGAGATCACAGGTATGGACAGGTCTAGGTATTTGATCTGTTTGGCTGTTTTGCAAGGTGCTATAAATGCTGCCTGAGTGTAATCTGACACCAGGTAGGCCCAAGTGGCCAATGATAGAAAGTGGAGAACTATGTGAAAGAACTGGAATTTCAGGTCTGGGTAGTGAGTAATTGTGGCCTGCCCTCTGGAACTTTTCATCTGGTTGTCAGCAAAAAGGCAAAAGCATAAGAAGTCAGTCTGTTTAGTTCGATCATATTGATTTTTTTTTTTAATTAACATGGTTGAAGCGAAGATGAGCTTGATCAGGTTGCCAAGACCTGCTTTAGCTTTGCATGGCTCACTAGAAGCCAGGCTGAGACTTTCTCTAAATAAAAAAATCAATTTGTGCTTCATTTATGTGAAAATAAAACTATGCTTTTGATAAAGTTCTGAGTACTTCCCTCTACTACCTCCTGCCCTGGCCCCACCCCATTAAAGATTGCCTAATTTTAAGTTGCTATGCAAGATTGCTGTTAATATTTAGAAGATATTGATGGTAATGTGTATGGTACCTATGGTACCTATATGGATTCCAAAAACATACTTTTAATCTTTTTCTGAATTCATAAAATTGTATGTTCAAAAAAATTTTAAGGATTGGGGTATGAAACATTTTCTTTTTCAATTAAATTATGAGAATACTGAATACAATGAAAGATTTGTTCGCCTTGTGTCATTAACTTGTGTTTTTTCCCTTCTATTTTGTGTATAGAGTACCTGACTTAGAGAAAGGTATATGATGAGATTTATTTTAAAATTGGTCTCCTTTTTTTTTTTTCCTTAGCAGGAACTGAGAGAGACTATTACCACCCTTGTTTGGGGAAGTTCAAATCTGGTGACTTAATTGTAACTACATTTGTGTTTCTTTGTTTTTTCCATATCTACAGTTTTTGATGTAAATGATAGCAAATAATACTGTATTTAAAGAAGTAGAAAAATGTCAGTAAAACTCTATTTCAAAGTATTTTACTGAGTTATTAAGTCATAATAATGTTATAAAAAGGCTTATAAATGTGTCCTTTTCACTTTTTTGGCTGAGCGAAGGTACAAAGCAAAATGGTATAATGTGGTAAACTTGGGAAAGAACAATAATAGTAAAACTTTAAGATTTAAAGCAATAATAGGGAAATCTATAAACCCCTCTGCTTCAGTTGTTCCATAAAAATATGGTTGAAAATGGTTTACCAAGTATCAAGAGGTTGCATGGAACAGTGTATAAAAGCATTCTGATTAACAGTTTTAAGGTACTTTTGCTACAGATATTTGTGTAAGGGATTTCTTATTTTTCCAAATATTCTGCTAAAGAAAAAAAAAATATGTTTTTGAGACACAGTCTCGCTTTGTTGCCTGGGCTAGAGTGAGTGCCGTGGTGTCAACCTAGCTCACAGCAACCTCAAACTCCTGGGCTCAAGCAGTCCTTCTGCCTCAGCCTCCCAAGTAGCTGGGACTACAAGCATGCGCCACCATGCCTGGCTAATTTTTTCTACATATGTATATTTTTAGTTGTCCAGATCATTTCTTTCTATTTTTTAGTAGAGACGGGGTCTCGCTCTTGCTCAGGCTGGTCTCGAACTCCTGACCTTGAGCAATCCACCCGCCTCGGCCTCTCAGAGTGCCAGGATTACAAGCGTGAGCCACCGCGCCCGGCCTAAGAAAAAATATTAATGAAAATATCAATGAGGTTTTATCAACGTAGATACAGGGTCCCACATAAGGAATATGGGCCCCTTGTGCTTCCTTTGTCACTAACTGGCTATGTGTCCTTGGACAAATCAGAATGCTCTAGGCCCAGATTCTTATATCTTTTCAATGAATGCATTAGATCTTTTTCAGCTCTAAAATCCTTGATTCCACACATTTTAGATTGAGAATGAGCAGGACCATGGAAGATGGTCAGAATTTATCTTGATACTAGTTGTTGTCATTTCTGCTAGGAGCTCAAATAGCATACTCCTACCATATTAGAAAACAGATAAAAAGGCCTGCCTATGGTCCATCCCACAAGAATCCAGTCATTACAGTTTATGGATTTATTGCTTCTCATTTCTAATTTGTATAGCTTTTCTTCTCTCACTTTTCTTGCTCTATTTTCTTTAATTTCTATTGTATTTCTTCTAGTGGTTTTTCCAAATACACTTGTATATCTTATAACGGTTATGCTTATATGTTGAAAAGGCCCTTTAGTAGATTTCCACCTCATGTTTGGAGTTACTACAGAATTCCTGTTGTTTAGATATGGCCACACTACAAACACATATACATAAACATTGTTTGAATTACATACTTTATAGAGTATTCAACCACCTCGTTGCTGTAAGCTGGTGTATTTTACCTTCTTTTTGTGCTAGAATTGTGTAATCTAAAACCTTTCTACTTGTTTGATTCATTCCCTTTATTTATCAATTTTCACTATAATGAGTTGGTACCATAGTAACTTCCAAAAGAGAGCAATGATTTTTTAAAAAGTATCTTTATGAATTCATGGATTTTTATATCCTTGTGTCTAAAAACCCTTTCGAAGGAATCTTCAATTTTGTTCAATCAGTGATTAATTTTGACTTATGTTTTTCTAATACCTGAAGTCCTTTATAATAAATTACACAAAAATTAACCATTTGAATTGGCTATAGTAGCCAGTAATGTGGCTGAGGGTTTTGTGTTTACAATCAGTAAAGTTACTTTGTTTGGAATGGGGCATATTGGGACTCTCTGTTAGGGACACTTGCCAGGCAGAGCGAAGTCCTATCCATGACACAACTGGATTTATCAGAAAGGTGCCAGATTTTTAGGTACTGGAAGAGAATTATACTTCTGCTGATAGTGGACTTGGTGTTCTTTGTTGGAGTCTGGCACATAGCTGTGGTAAAGGAGACTCCCAGGGAGTATAGAAATGAGACTTAAGGAATAATTAGTTATCTGGCATGCACCTGTTACCTATCTCTTGCAGTATACTTCCAGTTATAATGAAGCACTGAGTACAATTGATGTGCCAGGTATTCCGCACATGGAGTTTGCATCTGATCTTCGCAGCAACTCTGGATTATCTGTTTTATAGGATGAGGGAACTTGAGACTTATAGCTATTTTAGAGAAAGAGGAGACTGAGACACCAAGTAAGTGACTTTTCCAAGGTCACACTGCAGAAGATTGGCACCCAAGTGATCTGACTCCAGAGCCTGTGCTCTTAACTGTTTTGCTTTACTATTTTACCTTAAATCCAATGCTTATTTTTTAGTCTTGAGAGATTAGGAACCTTGTTGCTAACTATTCTTGTGGCATGTCTCCTTGAGGAATAAGAATATGGTCCTGACCCAGTTGAAAGACATCAGAGCCAACCTGGAAAGTTTTCATTATCTAGTCGATACCCAACTGGATGACTTCTCATAATTAATTAGTTTTTAAGGAGTTGACTCCTTATGTCTGTGTGGTGAATCAATAGTTTTTACTTATCTTTTTTTCTTGTTATTTATAAAGACTAAGTGACACTTTGAAAAGAACATGTATTTGAGAACTTTTAATACAGCAGAGTGTTTCCTGAATATAATAGATATAACTAATGATGGGGAAATATAAACAAGTTTTAAATTTACTGAGGATTTTACAATTTTCTGGGGTGGAGCAGAAGCCTTTTTTCTCTTCAATCTGAGTACCCATATTTTTTCTATATGAGAGCAAATTTGTGGAATCAGATGATGCATTTAGTTTTGGACATGTTTTAGGTACATTGACTTTGAGAGGCACTGACATGGACTTGTCTTATAGACAGTTTAGTGACTAGATTTGGAGATCAGTACCCACTAGAGATGAAGATTTTTAAAAATTGATATATGCATTTACTTAAGTCTATATACTAAACTACTATGGCAGAAAGGAAAGGATTTGGGGTAGCTTTAGAGACAAGGCTGTAAATTGTAGTCTTAGAGAGAGTCCTGATTTAGGAAACAAGAATTCTAGTTTTAGTTCTGTTATACTTGCAGATTGTGAGACCTTGGGCACCTCAGTTTACTAACAAAAATTTTGAATCGTTGTAGGTTTTCAGTCTTGTCTATTACTGAAAAAATTTTAATATACCTGGGCTCTTATCTAAATATTTCTGAAATGTACAGGTGATATGTCTGTGTCAGAACCACCTTGATGCCATATGGTGTATAACTACACCTGGAAGAAGAAGAGGAACAGATGGCAGAGCTTCAGGGACCTGATTGAGCCAAACTTCTGTATAGAAATGACCAAAAGCTATATGCCAGAGCAAAGATGTATTTTTTTCTACCCCAACAAATGGTTTAGTGATTGTGGGGAGCCATTTCAGTTTTGACTGATTACTATTGGTCGTTAGTGTGAAGGTGTGGGTATGTTGATTGTTTATCCTCATTTTTGAGGTTTCTGAAAGATAATATTAAAGCACAGTAGCAATGCGCAAGTGCTGGTAAGAAAATGTGCCTGATAGCAATGGAAGAGAAAGTGAAACTTAAATTTTTGTAGACGTGTTCTCATTGGTCATTGGTACAGTGTCACTTTGCACTTACAAACAGGTAAGTTTTGGAATAGCCTAACTTTTTACAGAGAAACTTTTGTATCAGGAAGTATCCCTTGATTCTGGTTATGGTTTCTTACTGTGGTTTTTCAAATTTAAGATAATAGTTTCCTCTTTATCAGAAGTAACTTTAGTTATCCCTTTTTTTAATATGAAGAATATATGTAGAAATAGCTTAAATATCTAATGATAAGATATTTAAAACATTATCTGTCATTAATATAATTCTTTTTCTCATTACTATGGGCACATAGGTTTGGGAGGTACAGAAGAAATTTTAGGCAATAGTTACTTCCCCAGAAGAGGTTTTGCTCTAATTATCTTGGTGGCTGGCACATTGCCTTGTAAATAATAGGCACTGAAACATTTATTCAACTAAATTAGGTGGACAGAATTTTCAGATGTGAGATTATGTATAGTTAGTGCTAAATTGGTGCTGCAGGAAGTTAAGTGCTGTATTTTTGAAGGGGGCAATCGTTGTCGTTTGAGGCATAGAGGTTGGGAGGCTTTGTGAAATAAATGGGACCCGAGCATTAAAGAACAGAGATGTGATTGGGTGCTGACAGGTGGGGGGAGGTGTTCAGATCATGGGGAATAGTAGTAGTAGTTGAGAAAGGAGGCAAGAATGAATAGTTTGTGTGGAGGAACACAAGGAAGGCAGGCCTACTATAGAAGAATTAGGTTGGGTAATAATTTTTTAATTTTTAAAAATTATAATTCTTTTTAGATTTTTTTGGTTAGT
>RJWJ010039921.1:0-14216 GCA_004363605.1 Indri indri | reverse complement strand
GGTCTGCTATTTTATCATATTACTATTTGTTCTTTGTTCCTCTCTTCTCCTTTTTCTGCCTTATTTTAGATTATTTGAATATTTTTGATATTTTTAGCTTTCTATTTTAGTTTATACTAGCTTAAAGTACACAGTATTATATATACTCTAATGGTTGTTCTGTCTATGTATTGCTTATCTTACCTTGCTGGTAAACTAAAAGTTAATATTACTACTCATGTAAACCTGACAAACACTACTGACCCCTTTACTCCATACCCACCATATTTTATATTACATTTGTCACATGTATAACATTTACATAAATTGAAAATCCCATCAATATATTAAAATTTTAGTATAAGCAATTATAGGTATTTTAAAGAACTTAACAGGAAAGGAATTAGTATTTTATATTTACCCAGATGTGATGGCTTTTTGATACATCAACTTGGCTAGGCTGAGCTATAGTCCCAGTTATTCAGTCAAACATTGACTTAGGTACTGTTCTGGAGGAATTTTGTAGATGTGATTAAAGTCCCTAATCATTACTCATTGACTTTAATCAAAAGGGAGATTATCCTGTGTGAGACTTTTAAAAGAGGGCTTAGGTTCTCCCTGGGCTCAGAGACTCCAGATTTGTGGGGTTCTAGTTTCTTCATTATCTTCCCTATTGATCACCTGCCCCAGCCAGACCCCATAATTGTATAAGCCAATCTTTGTAATAATCCTCCCCCCACAATCTCCCCTCTGTGTGTGTGTGTGTGTGTGCGCGTGCACACGTGTGTGTGCATGGATACACACACACACTTCTCTCTCTCTCTCTGTATATGCATACTTATAGTCAGGCATCACTTAACCATGGGGATAGTTCTCAGAAATGCAACCTTAGGTGATTTCATCATTGTATGAACATCACAGAGTATACCTAGATAGTATATATATTTATAAAATATTTATATATATATTTTCTGTATGGAAAACCAAGCCAATGTCCCAACACGATGACTGAATATCAATCATTTCCTCTGCTAGATCTGCAATGGCAATATCAAGTGCCATATATCAGGTTTTTCTATATGTGCTCTATTATAATTTTATGGGACCACCATATGGTGCATATGACATCATACATGCAGTCTGTCATTGGCCAAAATGTCATTATGCAGAGCATGAATGCACATATACTTCTCTGGCTGAACCATGACTTATATGGCAGATATTTACCATTTTTGATATTTTATTCTTTCCTAAAGATGCAAGTTTTACTCTAGTATCTTGTTCTTGCAGCTGGAAGAAATCCCTTCAGCATTTTTTTGTAGTTCAGGTCTGTTAGCAGTGAATTCTTATATTTTCTTTGTCTGAAAATATTTTTATTTTACCTTCATTCCTAAAGAATATTTTTTGCTGGATACAAAATTTTGGGTTGATAGTGTTTTTTTTTTTTTTTCCTCTCAGCACTTTAAAGCTGTTGTTCCACTGTCTTCTGACCTCTGTGGTTCCTTATGAAAATTTATTGTCATGTATGTAATGTATCATTTCCTGTATGTAATGCATCATTTTCCTTAATTGCTTTAAGTTTTGTTCTTTATTCATAGTTTTCAGCAGTTTTAGTACAATGTGTTTAGGCAGAGAATTTATGAAATTTATGATTAAGTTTTGCTGAACTGCTTGAATTTGACTTAATAAATTTGGGAAGATTTTGGTCATTATTTCTCCAAAAAAATTTTTTTGTCCCTAATATCTTTTCCTCTGAGACTCCAATTACATGCTTGTTAGAGTTCTTGATGGTTGTTTTCCTCTTGTTAATTTTTGGAGTCCTGTATATATTCTGGATGCTAATTTTTGTTAGTTATATGTTTGCAATTTTCTTCTGTTAATGTATTGCTCTTTTCACTTTTTGTAGTATCTTTTTTGTTTATAAGTTTTATATTTATTTTAACGTGGATGAATGTATCAATCTTCCTTAAAGTCATTGTTTTTTAAATTTTCTTTTTATGTTATAGATTAAAAAATTCTTTCCTACTCCAAAGTTTTGAAGATATGCTATGATTTCTTCTAAAAGGTTTTAGGTTTTCCTTTCATATCTATGTATTTAATCAACATTAAATACAATTTTGTTTAGGGGGAGATGCAGGGCTCTAATTAGAAGGTTTTTGCATATTAATAACCAGTTATCTCGACATGTATCCTTTTCCCCATGGATTTGCAATGCCATCCCCACGTTATATTGTGTTTTCTAATTTGGAATTTCTCTTCTTTTTTTTTTTTTTCTTCTTTTTAGAGGTCTTCACCATCATCAGAGGAAAGAAATTCTCCATCTAGCAATGGGCACCCACCCAAGATCAAAAGAGAGGACAATTCTATAGCATATGATTTTATAAAGACCACTGGGTCTGTGTTGGTCCTTCCAGATGCTCTTTTAATTTGTTTCTGATTTTCTAAAGGAGGAAGTTTTGGGAGGGGAGGGAAGTGGTCAAGTGGTAAATGCAGCCCTCTCCCTGCATTGAGCTCTGAGAGGAATAAATGTTAATTTGTTTTGAAAACTGCAAAGGCCACCACACTTATTAAAAATAAGTTGACCATGAGAAAGATCTCTTGGCTACAAGCTACTCTCCACACAAATGCCAATTGTGAATGTGCCCATGGTGGAAATGGAGGGATTTAAACTCCTTAAAATTCCAACTAAATTTGAATATCTCTAGCTCGAGTCATGTCTCTGCTCTTAAGAAGAAGGGCTCCTTCCCCAGCCCTTCTTGGTTAGCGTGAAGAGCTACAGCAAAGAAATCTGAAAGCCTCTTTTGGCCACTTTTCCCCATGTTGAGCCACATTCACAGCCAGAAACCATTTCAAAGGGTTTGTCTATACTTGGCTGAAACAACTAGTGGTTGTTAATGATGCACTTAATCCTTCAGCTGTTTCGACCACAGGATAACTAGCCTATTTTGAGCCTGAACTGACCGCAGCGATTGGGTGCTTTGGGGCTGTAAATGTTGCTTACATGTTTAACCTAATTTTGTTCTTTCTTGTCGCAAGACAGGGTTAACATAGAATTCTTACTCTGCCCACCAATCACTCCCTCTTCAGAGATTCAAAGACTGTTTTAGATTGCACCTACATGTACCAAAGAACTAGTTTGAGCAATTTCATGAGAAATATGCTATTCAACTTTTATATTTTACCAAACCGACCTTTGATTTTAATAGCCTCCTGTAAACATACATTTAGATGGGAATCTTCGTTTTTTTATTTTTTTTTTTGATAGGCAAAATTCCCCCCCTATCTTCATAGTCTCTATAAGTCTCCTTTTAGTTTTCCCAAGAGTTGAAAATGGACATACCACCTTGGTTCTTTTTATTTTTGACTAATAGCACTGAGAACTACCCCTCAAGCAACCTCCCCCCACACACCCCTCAACATTAAAATGGACCTATGTCTTCTAACCTTCCCACTGAATGCTTCCTTTGCTATTCACTGGGTGTCAGCCAATTGTCTTCCTTAATCTTCTGTAGGGGATACGTCTATCAGCATACTGCTGAGCTGACCCAAGGACCGCAAAGAATGACAGGACATTCGAAAACTATAGGTTTTAGCTTTTATCATGTCACCTCCCCATCCCGTATAATTTTCTTCTTCAGCTGCCCCAGGTCAGCATGGATAGAATCTGAAAGCAGTGCTCCACCGTGGAAGGCCACTGTACCAGGAAGTATGAGTCCTGGGTTCTAGATCTTGTCACACCTACAGCTGATTATCCCAGTCAAATCATTTTTCTGGTTCTCAGTTTTCACATCTGTAAAAATGGGAGATCATAAACTTAGACATTGATAGGAGCTAGTTGTTTAAGGTAGATGAAGTAAACAAACCTGGTGGGTTCTGTGACTAGAGTTTATTTTCCCTGTACAACCCCGGTCTAAAGAGAAGCACCCAACTCTAATTGTTATTATGAGAATGAGGGTCATTGTGCTTCCAGATCTACTGAGTTTTCTAGAGCTGCCAGCTACAGGGATTTAAAAACAAACAAACAAACAAACAAACAAACAAACAAACACAAACTATCTCAATATGTAAACATTGGCAACTGGTACGAAAATCCAAAAATTAAACTCTCTGTGGCCCTAGTAAAATATGTCTCAATCCCTGGGTCACCAGTCATAACCTCTAGACTGAATGGTATTTAAAGCCTCTTCCAGTTCTGAAATGTTATACTTTAATTATCCAAATGTTCTGAATTGAAGAAAGAACTGGCATTTGAATATGAGAAATATTTTCCTGGCATCCGTTTTTTATATTTTGAAACAGGTGACCAAGGGAAATTGTGAAATGGCCTTCAAGTGATCTTGAAGAATAAGAGACACCTCCTTCTATCTGGGATTAGTTAGGAGTAGTTGCCAGGAGGGGGTTGGGTGATATCTTCTCTTGCAGTTTTTTTTTTTTCCCAGTTGGGATGTTGTGAAAATGGTATTTTATGAGTTTTGTTTCAAATATCCTCAGGTCTTTTGAGGGAGGAAGGAGGTGGTAGTTTGGTTTCCGATTCCCAAGACCCCTCCCTGCTCAATTCCTGGAATCGTCTTCGGGACTCTGTAAACTGAAATTTAAAGTTACGGTTTGTAGCTTTCCCTCTAAGGTTTAGAATAGGTTTCATAACTTGGAACTAAAATCAGGGCAGCAGTTAGAATGTGCATGGAAATGTCTATAGCTCTGGTTGTCAGCATGCTAATGAAAACCAGAGATGGCAATAAATAAAGGTGGAGATGAGTGATGGCAAAGATAAGAGCCTTTTAACCTCATTTTATTTTCACTATAATTCCCTCCTTAAGAAAATCGATCACGATGACCCAGATCCATTTTCTTATGGATTGAACACACCTAGGAAACCCACAAATATCTTTTATACACTCTGTGTGCTGAAGCCCAGAGTCCACAGTTCAATAAGGAGAGAGAATTCAGTATAGTTACTGACTATATCAGGACAAATTTTAGGTCTCTTATTCCAAAGTAACTGCAGCAGAGTAAACATACCATCATCCTTAGAAAGAGACGGAAGATAGAGGCAAGCCAGCAAGACAGAATACAGATGTATTTGGTTGTTAATCAAACCTATGTCAACAGCACAGTACATGTTCATGGGAAAGAAGGAGGTGGATTGAAGCCCAGGGAAGCCAAGCCAGGCAAACGGTCCACTTTCATGTACAAATGAACAACATGGGCCATTGATAGTGAACCCAAGTGCTTTTGACGGCTAGAGGGGAAGGTAGGGCTGTCTGAAACTGTAATGTTCTCCATCACCACTATCATCAACGAAACTGTAAGTGTTAATCTGCACACCTGATAAGATGGGTGAGGGACTGAAAAATCTAATTATATACCATCCCTGATGGTCATGTGTTGTTTTTCCTCTCCAGTATCAATTCTCCCTTCTTATAACAGCACCTTAAATTTCCTTTGGGGTGCCACTCTTCTGGCATTGCATGCGGCTTTGGTGGGCTTCTCAATCAACGGGCAACACTGCAAGGGCTGAATCTAAATAGGGACAACAAGACTTGCTCTCTGAAGAGTATGAACCTTGAGAGATGTGAACCAAGGGTAAGTCCAGAGATCATCCTGACAGAGAGAGTTGATTGGTCCCCTAATGCTCTTCTGGGCCCTGTCCTTTTCTGAGGTCTGACAGCTCATCTTTTCCTGTGACTCACAGAACTATCCCCTAGTCTTAAAATAGACTCTACCTGGCATCCAAGTTAGCCAGAGTCACTTCTGTTGCTTACAACCCAAGAAACCTAAAAAATATACCAAACGTCTGCCTTGTGGTCTCACTAACTAAAAGCTGACAGTGAAAAGACAGACTGAGAATTTATCAAAAAATTGTCAGAAAGTGAATTTGGTGAAGTTACTGTATACAAATTTAATATACAAAAATCAATTGTATTTCTAAATATCAGCAACTAATAATTAAAAAGTGAAATTAAAAAATACACATTTGCAATAACAATAAAATACAATTTACAATATTTTGTAATAATTGTTATTTACAGTAACAATAAAATACAATACATTTACAATAAAACTATCGGATACTTGGGATAAATCTACTAATGCATCTACATGTATACAATCTCTGTACAGATAGCTATAAACTGTTATTGAGATAAAGGAAAGACTTAAATAAGTGGATTGCTGTGAGCCTTTCAATTTGGGATCAGCAACAGACTCCTGAAGTAGAATCTCAGAGCTGATGATGGTGTAGTACAACTCTATCATTATGCAGATAAGGAAAATGAAACTAGAAAAAAAGAACAGCCTATTCAAGTTAGCCCAGAAGGAGGACCACCAGTTTGCTGCACAGTGTTACCAATCAGGGCAGCCCTACGGCTGGGCCTAGACCCACATTCCTCATTTCCTAGGGCCAATACTTACACAGTACTGGCCTTTAGTTTGTTCTGCCATTTTTCTCAAGGAATTCTAGCAGTGGAACTCTGTCTTCTTTCTTTCCATCTTTCCCAAATATTCTAGTTTTCTAGAAAATCAATAGGCTGCACTCACTATCTATAAGATTCTTTGAGTGGTTAGGCATGTAAATCCATGTTCTAGTGTTGGTAATATGCCATACCTCTGACTCTTTAAAAGTAGCAGGTCCTTGCTGGAGGATCCACTCATTACCTATCCATAGCTCAAGGGGCCGCATTTGAACAAGAGACATCGTGTCATTACATTTCCCAGTGTCTGGTCACAGACATTGTGTAAACCTCACTTCTATTCCTTCTGGAATAACAGACTTTAGTAACCAGACTTAGACTAAGAACTTCAGAATTTCCCCCCACCGCCACCCTTGACTTTCCCTCTGCTGTTTTTCCTCTCTTCCATGGGTTATTTTTTCCAACTTGGGAGACAAGGAGAATGTGTATCCCAGGTAAAGTGAGGAGGAAAGGAGGAGGAGCCATGGCATAGACACATCAAAAGAGCCCTTTGTGCTCAGGGCACATTATTCCTGGAATCCAATCAAGTGCCCAAAAACCCAACCAGGCTTTTCAGACAGCACAGAAACCAGTCATGCAGGCCTCTTGGGCTCTGCTTTTCTAAAGCTTTATAGGGTACACTGAATTATTTGGTTGGGTCTTTTCAACCGTGTGACATTTGGGTTTTCAATGGCACAAATGGAGTTGATCATTAATTATTTGGACGCTTTAATTAAAAAAAAAACCTCACTGTGGATTTATGAGGGTCTGCTGGGGGGCAAGGACAAGGAGCCCTTTAGTGATTCTCTCATTTGAATGAGAGTGAGGGTTGTGAAGGTCTAGAAAGGGAGGCTATAGAATCATCCTCTAGGAAGGTCTTAAACCCAAGTTGGGGTTTATTTGATGGAGGAGGGGCTTACCATGAAGAAAATGGAAAGGGACACAAGAGGACAGAATTCCAGGACCTGCCAAAGGCACGAGGGGGTAGGACGTTTAATAAACGTCAATGGTTTAGCGGGGAGCCATCAAGAGCTCCTGAATCAATACCTTTCACATTAAAACTGGTGAGTCCTCGGGGTTGATGGGGGAAGGGCTGGTTTCTGGAACATTTGATTAACTGAACCAGAGAGGGACTCCAGGCAGGGGAGTTTGTGAGTGGAATGTTGAATGCCCAGAGCGACGGGATAGATGTCTTCCTGTTTCAGAGCAGCAAGGTAGCGAAGGTATAACATCCACTTGCTTCCTTCCCGGGGCATGTTTTGTAGCCTCAGCTTTCTTCTGCGACATGGATGCATGTCCCTCCTGAGTCATACACACTCGCCACTTCCTGACATCCTGAAAAAGCTCTCGCACTCCCAGAGAGTTTGGCTCCTGGGCGCCTCCTCAAAAGTTAATCTCAATGACAAGTGATCTTCGGTTGGGTTGGGAAGCCTGGGAAAGGAAGTAAGCTCTTCTCCAGAGACAGCAGGAATTCCCATCTATTCAACCCCTTGAATCCAGGAACCTCAGGAAAAAGACTCAGCACATTTAAAAAATGCCGATGAAAATTGCCTATGCTTAACATCAAAATGCACAGTCATGCCATATGCGAAAAAGAAGCACAGTGATTTGTGTGCACATCTTTGCTGATTTCCCCACTTGGATTTTTTAAAAGCATTACCTCTAGTTGGAATAATTCAATATTTAAAAAAAATGAAAAAACATGTCCCTGATGTCTTTCCTTCTAAAGTGCCAAAATTGTTTTAAGAGTTGTTGCTGTGGTGCTAGTTGACAGTATTATTTATCTCACTTTGCAAAGGAGAGAAACTGAGTCTGAAAAAAACTCTAACAACAAGCCAAAGTCATAAAATATTAGTGGGCTGGAATTCTAGCTTTCTGGAAAAAGACATTTCTCACAAAAGACCTTACAATCTTATCCATGGAATAATAGCGCTAGGTTCTCCAGATGGTGCTACAGGAAGGAGTCCAGAGCATTTACAAGTGGGTTATTTGTTCTGCCTTACAGCCACTTCCCTGCAAAGGTTGGCTCATATGCATCCAATTTAGAGATGAAGAAAATGAAATTTAACCAGATTTTTGTAGTAAGTCCATCTGGGATTTTTGGTGCTGTTTGCTATGTTCAAAGTTAAGAGCTGGAGAGGTCATGAAAAATTGAAGATAAACCTGGCTTCAGTTATTTGACAATAAAGTAATGCAATTAAAGACTAGGAAGCATGCTATGATGGACTCGTTCGACATGAGAGCACAAGCAAGCTTTCATGTTTCTTCCCAGCCTTGGGAGATCAAGTTGGGAGGAACACAGCTGGGAGGAGGGGGCCCAAAGCCCAAGGGAGAGAAATGGCTTTCCTCTGGGCCTCTCTTCATTCTCTGCACTCTCCAAAACTTCTCTATTTTATTTAGAGCAATTTAGCACTTGCCCCCAAACCCTTGTCTCTTCAGCTGCCTCTGAGCATACAGTTGTTTGCTGCTCACACATCCAGTGAACTGGCTGAGTCAGCTCATGTTCACTGTACTTCTCTTTCCAAATCCATATTTAGTGATATTATGTTGATAGCTTGAAATCAGCCATGTTGGGAGTATTTACACTATGGAAATTGGCAAATGCTATAAATCAAAGGTTTTCTCTTTTGGAGAACTAACTACTAAATGTTTACCAACACACCACTGTCTAAGCTCCTACTCTGGCCAGGTTATAATCTAGTTTAGAAAGTTGGTAAAGCCAAAAGATCCTTCAGCATTAAACATTGTTAGGCAGAGTAGTAGGAGCTGAGGAAGGCATGTACAAAATGCTAGCTGTATTGGTCAATTTCAGCCAGGAAAACAGAACCTATGCCAGGAAGGTTGAGAGAGGAACCTTAATGAGAAACTTGCTCCAAAGGTGTTGCTAAAGCTAAAAGGGCAAACGTGAGAGGTAAGCCCTGGGTTATCAGGAAGTTACTTCTACCTCTAGAGCTGGAGTGACCAAGTCAGGAGATGGTGTTAGCAGAGTTTAGGAACTCACACTACAGAGGGAGGAGCTTCCAGGGGAAATGGAACGTAGATGAGACTAAGCTGCCAGCGCAATGTCCCCCAAAACAGATAAAATAGGAGAAATACCTTGGCTTTTTCCTTCCTCCAATGTTCTGCAGAAGCTTCACATTGGCCAAACTTAACTAGAAGCCAGATGGGACAGAAGCTTGGGAAAAGTACCTGGCAGGGGTCAGCCCCTGTGATGCCGAACAGGACAGAGCAAGGCTTAGCAAAAAATCTGACAGCAAACAGGTAAGTCACCATCCCAATGACTGGTAATATTCCTGAAGGGACATCCAATACTTTCAAGGCTGCCACCAGTAATATTAATTTCCCAGAGTCCCAAAGTCAAGCCTTACTCTATGAACCCAGATAATTCCCTTGAGTCTGGCTCCCAAATCCATTCTACACTGAAGAGTGATTAAGTTCTGAAAACTTAAGCTGCTGACAATTCTTCTGTAGTTTCATAAGTTGATCCCGAGATCCAGGAGCCATCATGGTTTATAGAAAGATGGAACTTCTATCATCTTTTATTCATGGGGCATAACTAATAGTGACTAGAAACACTCTTTCTTTCTCTTGTCTTCCTTTTATTCATTTATTATTTTCTGAGAATCCAGGCACTTCTACTAGATGCTGAGATTACAAAGGGTTTCAGAGCTTGCCCTCAGGGAGCTTACCGCAAGGATGGGAAGCAGATGACCACGATACTACATAGCAGGCTCAGGCGAAGCCTACATTTGCAGACTAATGCTAAAAGGAGTAAAAATGCTGTTTCTAGGAGTGCTTTCAACTGGGCAGGCTGCAGGGGCTGATCAGGGCAGCTGGGGCCCTCTGTAGCTGCTTCAGTGGCCTCTGGTACTTGGACAATTTTGGGGTTCATCCCTTTCTTACCCTTTAAGGCTCTTCTTCCCCTGAGGATGTGGCCACATGTGCTTTTCAGTAAATACTCATACTTCCCCACTTGGCTCTCTACTCATCTCCCCATAGCAGGGCAGTTTCTAGCCTTTTGTCTCTTGTATTGCCAGAGACTAATAACTCTAGTGTCTTCTCAACTCAGCAAATGTCATAAGATTTCTTCCTAGCCTGGAATGTGTCTCTATTTTTGGCCTAGATAGGGCTGGTCCTTGTGATGTGTTGGAGAACTGTGTCCATGCTGTGGTGTGTTCACACCAACACACTCCTGGAATTGTGTCTGTCATTATAACTTGTCAAGGGATGCCAGAATTACTAAGCACTTCCCACTCAACTCAGACCTTCAGTCTGCACCCTCCTAGAGAGTCAGACACAGACAGCAAGAAATGAAGGGGGGTAAAAAAACATGAGAATGAGACAATGTGGGTGGCAGGTGATGACAGTCTGCAGGAGACCTGGTGGGGAGAGTGGAGGAGAGAGAGGGAGGAAGGGAGAGAAAGAGGGAGACAGAGAGAGGGGAAGGGAGAGACAGAGAGACAGAAACAGAGACAGAGAGACAGAGATAGAGAGAGGAGAAAGATAGAGAGAAAGAGATTAGATAGATAGGGAGATAGAGGAGGTAGAGATAGAGAGAAAGAAATCAAGAGAGAGAAAGGGGGAGAGACAGAGAGGGAGAGAGGGAGGGAGCGATTCTTTTCAGTTGCTAAACTCAGCAGTGGCAAATACTGGTGAGAGGGGAGATATCTTTTTTATTTATATTAATATAAATGTATGGGGCACAGGTGAAATTTTGTTACATGCATAGATTGTATAGTGAATTAGGGGCTTTTAGTGTATCCGTCACCCAAATAATGTACATCGTACCCATTAAGTAACTTCTTATCATCTACTCCTTCCATGCCTTCACCCTTCTGAGTCTCCGTGGTCTTTCATTCAACACCCTATGTTCATGTGTGTACATTATTTAGCTCCCACATAATAAAAACATGTGGTATTTGTCTGTGTCTGACCTGTTTCATATAAGATAATGGCATCCAGTTCCACCCATGTTGCTGTAAAAGACATGATTTTATTCTTTTTTGTGGATGAATAGTATTAATATTACATTGTGTATGTATACACCATGTTTTCATTATCCAGTCATCTGTTGATGGATACTTGGGTTGATTCTGTAGCTTTGTTATTGTAAATAGTGCTGTGATAAACATATGAGTATAGGTATCTTTTTGATATAATCATTTCTGCTCCTTTGGGTAGATACCCAGTAGTGGGATTGATGGATTGAATGATAGTTCCATTTTTAGTTCTTTGAGAAATCTCCATATGGTTTTCCATAGAGGTTGTACTAATTTACATTCCCACCAACAGTGTGTAAGAGTTCCCTTTTCTCCGCATCCTCGCCAATATCTGCTACTTTTTGTCTTTTAAAAAATAGCCATTCTGACTGAGGGAAGATAAAACATTGTTGTGGTTTAATTTGCCTTTCTCTGACGATTAGTGATGTTGAGCATTTTTTCATATGCCTGCTGGCCATATGTATGTCTTCTTTTGAAAAATATCTGCTCATGTCCTTGGCCCACTTTTTAATGGGGTTGTTTTTAGTTGTTATTGTTGAATTGTTTGAGTTCCTTATAGATTCTGGATGTTAGTCCCCTGTCAGATAAATAGTTTACATTTTTTTCTCCCATTCTGCAGGTTGTCTAGTCACTCTATTCATTATTTCTTCTGCTGTGCAGAAACTTTTTTATTTAATTAAGTCTCATTTGTCTATTTTTGTTTTCATTGCCTGTATTTTTGAGGTTTTAGTCATAAATTCTTTGCCTAGACTGATATGTAGAAGAGTTTTCCTTAGCTTTTCTCCCAGTATTTTTACAGATTCAGGTCTTACATTTAAGTCTTTAATCTACCTTGAATTTATTTTTGTAAATGGTGAGAGATAGGGGTCTAGTTTCCTTTTTCAGCATGTGGCAATCCAATTTTCCCAGCACCATTTATCCAAAAGAGTATCTTTTCCCCAGTGTATGTTTTTATAGACTTTGTCAATGATCAGTTGGCTGTAAATATTTGGTGGCATTATTTCTGGGTTATCTATTCTGTTCAATTGATCTTTGTGTCTATTTTTATACCAGTACCATGTTGTTTGGGGTATTTGGTTTGTATTATAATTTGAAGTCAGGCAATGTGATTCCTCCAGCTTTGTTCCTTTTGCTTAGGATTTCTTTGACTATTTAAGCTCTTTTATGGTTCCATATGAATTTAGAATTGTTTTTCCTAATTCTGTGAAAAATGACATTGGTATTTTGATAGGAATTGAATCTGTAGATTCCTTTGGGTAGTATGGTCATTTTAATGATATTAATTCTTCCAATCCATGAGCATGGGATGTTTTCCAATTGTTTGTGTCATTTATAATTTCTTTATTCAGTGTTTTGCAGTTTTTCTTATGGAGTATTTCACTTCCTTGATTTAACATATTCTTGAATTTTTTTGTAGCTATTGTAAATGGGATTTACTTCTCAATTTGGTTCTTAGCTGGATCATTATTGTTGTATAGAAATGCTGTGTACCCAATCTTGTCTGATCTCAGAAGCTAAGCAGGGTCAGGCCTGCTTAGTACTTGGCTGGGGATCTAAAGAAGATTTCAAGGCAAGTTTCTATGTGCTGTTCTGGAAAAAACCCTTGTGCTGTTTCTTTAAAGAAACTTAAAGAACAACCTATGGAATTCAATTTTGTGATTTTTGGATGCTTGGACTTGTGGAGGTAGGATTCCAAGAAACCTTACCATATTCAGGTCAGAGAGCCTATATTTCAACAGATTTGTTGAACTAGCTGATTTTCAAATAAGATGCAGTCATGAGTCCCTGAAGAAGCAGAATGCATGCATTGATTGACAAAGCCCTATATACAGCAGGAGAGATCTGTGTCCCAGTCCTGGCTTGGTGTTTTCCTCTCCACATGCACTGGTGCAAGTCATTCATTGTCTGCTTCTCTCAATTTCCTCATCTGCATATGGCAATGCTGATAATCCTGACTAACTACACAGGTTTGTTGTGAGGCTTTCATGGACTCAGTCAAGTGAAAACATTTTATAAATTGGAATGTTACAACCATGCATGGGAATATGATTTAAATGACATTTCTTGGTAGGGTTTAGCTGCCTCCCACAAAGTGATGGTCAGCTTACTAATTCCACCCTCATAGAAGAAATTGTCCTGATTCATGTCTTTAATTTTTCCTTTTACTAAATTGGAAACAAAACTCTCATTGCTTATAAATGGAAATTGCTAAAAGGTGCATCTGACTTAGATAGACATGTCTACAGAAATTCCACTCGGATTGGTTTAAACTGTCTAGAGTGTGGAGGAGAAAGCCATAAAGTTCTCTCCAGAAGGAAATGTGTGACCCAGGCCCTGTGAGTTAGAACTTCCTTGGGCTGCAGGCTCCAGAGGCCATAGGGCCTTCCAAAGCGTGGGAGGAAAAGTGTTTTTAGGTTTTGAAGGGTATGTTCTGCAGCCCTGTTGCTGAGCATCTGTGTGCACGTGTGTCCTGTGTGTGCTAGTGCATTTATTAGAGGATGTGGTGGTGGCTTCTAGCAGGTAGGTTTCCAGTGCCAACAAATTACTTGCTTTTCAGAAAAAGTGGAGTTTTCCTTGGCTTTACTGCCAGCTGCTTTATCTGTTTTCATTTTAAAGATGTGTTTTCAGAGCGCCATTTCCTGAAATCTCTTGGCTGCAGCCAGGTATGAGATTCACAGTTGCAAGTCCAGGGAGAAGGTGAGCTGCCAGGGAGAAGTTTACAATAGGGTGGGTCGTCCAGAGGGGTGCCAACTGAAGTCTTGCCAGGAAGCACAGAGAGACCCAGAAG
>RJWJ010039920.1:0-14207 GCA_004363605.1 Indri indri | reverse complement strand
GAGTTCTCCAAATGAAGACTACCGGAAAGGTAACTCAGGTTACATATTAAAGGAGCGTGTAGTTCTTTGGAGATAAAAAGAGAAAACTCTGGTGTATTTTTATTGCTTAACTAATTAAGTTGTGTGTTGGATGGTATGTCAACTCCTTTGAACTATGCAGTTTTTTTTGATAGACTTTTTTCTAACAGTTTTAATTTTTGTAGTAAAAATTGTTTGAAAAATACAGAGTTCTCATATTACCCCTCACGCCCTGGCAGTTTCCCGTTACTAACATCTTGCCTTAGTGTGGTGTATTTGTTACAATTGATGAACCAATATTGATGCATTATTAATTAAAGTCCATAGTTTACATTAGGGTTCACTTTTTGGTTTGTATATCCTTTGGGTTTCCACAAAAATGAATAATGACATGTATCCATCATTACAGTATCATACAGAATAGTCTCAGTACCCTGAAAATTCCATGTTCAACCTATTCATACCTTCCCTCCGCCCTCCCTCCCTCTGAACCCCTGGCAACCACTGGTCTTTTTACTGTTTCGCCTTTTCTAGAATGGCATTTGGTTGGAATCATATAGTATGTAGCCTTTTCTGATTGACTTCTTTCACTTAGCAATATGTTTTCAAGGTTCCTCCACATCTTTTTGTGTCTTAGCAGCTCATTTCTTTTTATCACTGAATAATATTCCATTGTATGGATATGTCACAGTTTGTTCATCTATTGAAAGACATTTTCGTTGCTTTCAAGTTGTGGCAATTATAAGCTGCTGTAAATATTCATGTGCAGGTTTTTGTGTGGTAATAAGTTTTCAGCTCCTTTGGGTAAATACCAAGGGACATGACTACTGGATAGCACAGGAGGAATGTATTTAGTTTTATAACAAACTGCCTAACTATCTTCAGAAGTGGCTGTATCATTTCGCATTCCGGCCAGCAATGAATGAGAGCTGTTTTTGCTCCATAGCCCCACTAGCATCTTAGCTTTTAGATTTTGTCCATTCTATATGAATTTTTATAGTTTGAGGAAAGCTATTTTTAACTGTTAAAATATAATAAGCCAGAAGAATAATATGGCTTGTTTTTTCAGATTTTGGTTATGTACTGAATTAAATCTTACTCCACCAAATATGAAATTCTAGCTTAGCGTATCCCTTCCTTATGAACAGGGCTGCCTTTTGGGGACTGTCTTCCCCTCTACTCAAAGCTAAGGTTCTTACTTGAGATAAGGCTCAATATAATAATATACTTAATAAAAGCATCAAAGACTATTGTTGCTTGCTGAGGACCTTCATCTAATGGGGACCCAGGACATCTCTTCCCTTCTGGAACATCTGTTGTGGACTTTTACCCTGCTAGGGTCCCGACCTTCCCAGTATCTTCCTGACTGCCCCAGCTCCCCAGGTGTTCTCTCCATTTGTGGTCCCACATCACTGGGACATGGGCTCAGCAGCCCAAACCTGGGGTAAGATGTTTAGGTTTCGTAAGATATTTAGGTTTCTTTATTACTCTGGTTCAATAGCTTAATATGTTAAATAGGTTTTAGATACTAGCCTTAGCCTCATCTATTCTTCGTTTCAATGAAAAGGTATTTATTTTCTACCTTAATTTGAAAGCTTTTGGTACACAGGACATCTTAATTTAAAAGGCTTTCACTTTGCATGAGAAAGGCCAATGCAATCCCACTAACATTGACAGAAAAGAACCCCCAGCAGGGGGAGTTGCAGAAGCTATAATTAAAATTTACAATTCATATACTATAATTATATCATTTAGCCTTTCCATGAAGTAGATATTAATCATATTTTTATACATTAGAAAATTGACACTCCTTGAAATAAAGCAGTTTTCCCAAATTTTAGGCAGGTCTTAAGGTTCAAGTGAGGTCTTGAACTGACTCCAACACCATTTTTTTTCCCCTTCTATACCAGAGTTTGTGTAAAGACATATTGAAATATAGTATTTAAATCACTGTTAGGTTACTGATTTTTAAAAGCAACTATTTCAACGTTAAACACGGAGGAGGTAAAGGAGATATTGTTTTACATTGAGATGTGTACATTCTAGAGAAGTTACATGTACTCTCTACTTAAAAAAAAAAAACAACAAAAAACCTTTTATGGTTATAGCATCTTCCACATATACTGAGTTAAACTTGATAGGCGGTTTAGGGGGTTACAAAAGGATCCAGGCATGATGGACTAGATGCTATAAAATACCTTTAGCAATGTATCTTTAGGAAACTAAAGATCCTTCTTAATCACCCAGTTGTGGATTCCCCTAATTTTATTTGGATTCAGATCCCATATCTCAGTTTTATCTGCAAGGTTATTATGTGTCATATGCCTTGCTGAAATCTAGAAACATTTATTTTCCTGTTCTACCAGTCTAATAACCCTCTCAAAGCAGTGAGGTTAGTCTAATCGGACTTATTTTTAGTGAGCCAGTGAAAGCCACTAGAGCTAGAAAAGGCAGACCCCTTTTTTATAAGAAAAAGCGGGAGGGTCCTGCCCTTTTTTCTACCAAGGGCCAGATAGTAACTCTGCCATCGTAGTGGTAAAACAGCCATAGACAATACATAAACAAGTGGACGTGGAGGTGTTCTGGTAAAACTTTACAGGCACTGTGTGAAATTTGGCCCGCAGGTGTAGTTTGCTGACCAGCTCTTAAGAATGACTAATTCTTTTTTTTTTTTTTTTTTTTTTTTTTTTTTTTTTTTTTTTTTTTTTTTTTTTTTTAAGTAATCCATTGTAGAGTCTTGTCAAAAGCTTTATGTACTTTACAAAATTTACCACCTCCCCTGTTTTGAAAATGGGAACCAGGTCAGGCAATGGTGGCTCGTGTGTATAGTCCCAACTATTCACTATTGGGGAGGCTGAGGCAAGAGGATCGCTTGAGCCCAGGAGTTCAAGGCCAGCCTGGGCAACATAGTGAGATCTCATCTCTCAAAAAAATAAAATGGGAACCACTTTTTTCCTATCTCCAGTTTTTGAGGAGTCGATAATTTGCTTGTTGTTGGCTTTGTTTTCCATCAGCAATAGGTACCTCTTGTGACAAACATGAAGGCAATTTCAGTTTCAGTATTCTTTAGTATTCTTTAGCAGGTATGGTATTCACTTATTTTACTCTTTGTTCAGATATTGTATCTGCTGGTGGCTAACCACCCTGAGTCTAAAATCCAGTACAATGAAGAGAGACCAACATTTCCACTGTGATTTTATGTCTCATGGAACCTGATGCTTTTGTCTTGGAGTTAGTAATTTGACTGGTGTAGTGCTGTTAAAGAAAAAATTATTCATGACACTTATTAAAGAATGGTAAGTCAGACTTGATTCAAGGGAAGTTAGTACAGTGGGGTTTTGTATAATAGGGGAAAGTGATTGGGCTCAACTTTGCACACAACTGGGATAAATGAGATGTACAGAGATTTGCAGGGTAGGGGTTACTGGTGGAAAACTACTAAGAGCAAACATCAGGGTTATGGGGAAATCTGTCTAAATGGACTTGACAGGCTTACTACTGACGGCAGGCCCCAGTGACGGGATATTCAGGATAGGGCATGAGGAATTTGACCAGATACCAAGAGTGAGAGATTTTCATTAAACTGACTCAGCAGCATTCTTGCGAAAACTAGACTAAGTGGGCGAGAGCCACTGGATTAAAGACAAATCCCAGTCAGAAAGAGGACTCAGAAAAGTCAGAGTCAAGTTTTGGGTCAAAAAAAAGTGTCTTTGTCAATACTTCACTGAAGGTTAAGGTTTTGATGTGGTTACACATTTTTAAAAGGATAATAAATATTGTTGCAGAGAAAATTAAAATTACTTTTGTTGAAGTGACATGCTAAGTTATTCTCTTTTTATAGTGTTGAAAGTATTGCTTCATTTCTCATTCTGTGTCTGAGGTTGTTGGGTACTTCTTTTTAACAGTATTGTTTTCCTTCTGCCATTAATGTTTTAATTTTCACTGTGGCTTTGATCTCTTGAATTTCTTTGGAATTAATGATACACTGTGGAAAATATAGCACAGATTTAAACGTCTGCTTATATACTTCGTGTATTTATTTATTAATACTATCTTTGCAGCCAAGATAAGAATGTGGTTTTCGTTAAGGATCATTCTATCTGACTCTAACTGACATAGAGTGGGCCAGTCACAGTACTAAGTTATACTTAGTAGTATAGAACCTCAGCCCAGTGGGTTTATTCATTTATTCAAGAAACATTTATTGAGCTCTTGGATACCGAGATAATGTGGCTGCAAAGAAGAATGAGACAAAGTTTTGTCTTCAGGGAACCTGTAATCTAATGCAGTAGGCAGGTAAGCAAATAGACAGTTGCCATACGGCATTTCTGGTGGCATAATGGATGTATGTACAACGTGAGAGGAACCCCAAGACGGCACTTCACCCTGACTGGGGTAGTCAGGGAAGGTTTCCCAGAGCTGTCAGGTGAAGGAGGGAAATGAATGAAGAAGCCATAGTTCCAGAGGCCCTGAGAAAAACTTAGGTGGATTTGAGAGAGAAGAATGAAGAGATGACCAGTTAAATTAAGGATGTGAAGGAGAAAGTGGCCCAAGGATGACTTCCAGGTTTTTAGTGTGGGGTTCACTCAAAAGGAAAATATAGGAAGAAGGACAGATTTGGGGAAAACACGTAATTAGGGGCATGTTTAGTTTGAGGTGCAGGTAGAAATATGTAGGAGCTGGCTGAATATGTTGATCTTGTGGTCAGCAAAGAACTCTGGAGTAAAGAAGTATATTTTTAAGTTATTAGCATTTTGGAAGATAAGTGAAATATTGAACTACATGAGAGTACTCAGAATGAATATGTAAGATAAGAATAGTAGAAGCCCAAGGATGGAACCTGGAAAAATCAAATTTAAGTAATGGACGAGGAAGACATAATCAAGGGGGTTGTAGTCAACTTTAAGTACTTAAAATTTAGTTGATTGCTGATTACATCTCATAGGGAAGGTGCAGTAATGTAAAATTTTAACTGTCCGTTGATGGAGCATTGACTCAGTAGAAGGCATGTGTTTGAAGAAGAACCAAGTTATTGGGATTAACCATAATTTGACCACTTACGTAATTTTGAAAAGTATACAAAGCCAAAATTTAGAACACCGGAACTTGTGATATTAAAAACAGAGGATTAGTCAGCAGACAGGAGCCTGTGCACCCACAGATCGAACTGAGTGTTCTGGGGGTGGGCGTTCTCACACATAACAATCTCCTCGTAACTCTGCTGGAAATCCATTGAAATGTTGCCTTCTTCATTGCAGTAACAGTAATTTTTGGGACTTCGAACAACCCCAACCGTCATTATTTCTACCATTTAGATGAGTCAGCCTTTACTGTGTGATTTCTTTATTCAAATTGTCTTCAGAGACGAAGATGACAAACAGCCCCAGACCTCAAAAACTAACAGTTTAGGAGGAACAAGAAAGAAATCTATTCAAAATTACTGTACTAGCACTTAGAATGAGTGCCGTAGGAGGGGCACAGACAGTGCATAAGGTGGAATCTGAGGAAGAGGTGGCATTTGCCCTGGGTTTTGAAGGATAAGGGAGGATTCAGTCAGTTGAAAAACAGAACAGGGAATTCTAAATGGAAACAAATTGAGAACCTAGAGCATGTTCAAGGAATAGATACCCCCCCCCCAAATGGGATGGATTAAGGGGGTTATAACGCAGAGTAGGTTATAGTATAGATGCAGGCTTATAACAGACCATGATAAATATAAAGATTATATAAATAAGATTATACTAAATAATCTTTCTCAGCAGTCACTGAAATTTTTATGAAGAATGACGAGAGCCAAGCCATGCTTTACAAAGACTACTCCTCTAAATATACATAAGACTAACTAGAAAGAGAGAAATGTTACACAGGAGACATTAAGGTTTTACAAATGATAATTCAGCAAGAACTCTGATTTAAGATGACTGGTTCTTAAGATTTTTTTTCTATTTTCTTAGGGAGCTAGTGAGCATGGAAACCATTATTGAATGGCTTCCTAGGAAGCCTAATATATAAAACTGAAAAGTAAAATTATCAGAAACTCACAAATTTACCCATGTGGTCCATGGAGCACCATTCTTGAGTCTTGAATGATGACTTCAACATTTTTGTCATCACAGAGAACTTTTTCCAACACTAATGGTCTCATGTTTTGAAAGATTTTTGTCTCAAGAAAGTTAATACTTAATATTTCACATTTATTTTATTACAAAGACATAAAATTTCCTGTCCATGGAAGCTTCTGAGGTATCAAGTATTCACTTAGCTCAGTTAATGTAATTTCAGCCAAAAGCAAAGAAATCGCACAACTTAGTCTTTGACGAACAATTGCAGATTTTTTTTTTTTTGAAGTAATCTGTGACCCATATATCCTGACGTAAGAAGTCTCACCTTTCCCAATATTTCTATGGATTGAGGGACCCTAAACTGGAGATTGAGTCATCAGCAGGAACAAAGAATATGTGGCACACCTACTCTGTATGCTTCTGAGCTTTGTGGAATTACAAAAAAAAAAAAAAAAAAAAAAAAATCGACATATACCTAGCTGCCCAGAACTTCAAACTTAATTTTATTTCTGTTTTTATTGCAAAGAGTATTACAGGCTCGTTACAGAAAAATGAGAAAATATAAAGAACATTTTAAAAAATCTCCGAAGTCTTTTTCTATGCACACATAACATATACACTTTCTAAAACATAAATGGACTCTTTCTGTATTGGTTTTATAATTGTTTTCAGTGTCCATAAAAAAATTCCTGCAACATTTTTAATAGCTGCATAGTATCTCACTTCTAATTTCATAACTTATTTAATCTTTTATGGTTGGACTTTGGGGTTTCCAACCTTCTAAAATTAAAAATAGCTATACTTTGACTATTCTTATAAATAAATCTTTGTATGCATCCTTAATTATTTCCTTGGGATAAATAATTCTCCCAAAGAGAAACTGCTGGCATGTATACTTTAAAGACTTTTGAAAGGTGCTGCCAAATTGCTCTCCAGAAAGATGGTGCTAACTTAAATTCTCACTCAAGAGTTTACATTTTAATTGGGATTGAAGATTTATACAGGTGAAAATCACTTTAGCATCAAGAAGTAGCAATGTTAGGTGCAAAATGACTAATAATTAGAGCTTTGAGAATTCAGAGAAAAGAGACGACTTTTGATAGGCAGATTGGTACCTTTCTTCGAAGATGAGGAATTGGACAGATGGGTAGTGAAGGGCAGGGGAAGACCCAGGAGGGAGGTGCCGCATTCACAGTGGGGCACCATGGGGATGCACAAGAAGCGTCCACTGATGTCATGAGTAAGGGCCACGCTTGAGCAGTGAGGGACCAAGGCTGACCCAAGTATGCTAACTCAGGTTGTCCTCCCTTTCTTACGTTTCTCATGAACTTGACACAGACTGCACTCTTATTCTGGGTGACTAGGGAACTATAAGTATATGAAAAAAAGTGTTGAAACCAGGATCAATCCTGTTGAAAAATTAGTTCAATGTCTAGGAGAATTTTCATGTTTGAGTTCAGATAATTAAGAAAGTTATATTCCATTTAAAACTCAATTGCAAATTTATTAAGATTCTAAAATTGAATTCACATTCCAATGTTACGTCTTTTTTCTTAATAGCAATGAATAAATTGTCTCAGGTGGTTAATTGAAGTATTATGGCAAGCTTTTGTGTATTCATTTTCACTAAAATTTCAAAATCATTGAAGTAGAATTTCCCTGTCCGGGTTACGTATCACATGATTTTTTTCTTTGCACTTTGTTGTATGGTCTGTTCTTTAAATGACACACTAATCTTTACTAATTAAGTCTCTTTATTATTTGGGTTATCAAAAGTTTAATAGCTCTGAATTCTTAAGCTTTGGGGGGTTTTTTTATTATTATTTATTTTTTCAAGACAGTGTCTTCCTCTCTCACCTGCACTAGAGTGCAATAGCATCATCATAGCTCATAGCAACCTCAAACTCCTGGGTTCAAGTGATCCTCCTGCCTCAGCCTCCCAAGTAGCTGGGACTACAGGTGTGCGCCACCACACCCAGATAGTTTTTGCTCTTGCTCAGGCTGGCCTCAAAGCAGTGACCTCAAGCGATCCTTTCACCTCAGCCTCCTAGAGTGCTAGGATTACAGGTGTGAGCCACCTTACCCGGCCTTGGTGGTTTTATTTTTACAGTAGTAGTAGCAGTGGCGTAGTGCTCCGAGTTGAGCCATGCTTTTGCTTTTTAAGATGCACTTTATCAACCATTATGTTGTACTCTCTTAATGTTGAGCAGTGGTATGGTTGTTTTTGATGCTTGCCGCAAACATTTGAAGAATGTGGAAAGATTTCAACACTTGAAGTCCCACAGAAGTACTGATATGAAGATAAAATGCAGAGCTCAGGCTCTGACTCTGCCCTGTTTTGTAGGCCACTGCCTTGTCAGTCATCTTGTGGGCCTCTTTACCTCCTTTGGTTTAATGTAGAACATTTATTTGGTGAAAGGATCTCCCAGGTGGTACCCCTGTTTCTGACCTATATTGCATTTTCATTCTTTCAGTGGACCCACTATCTGCAGAATGTTCTTCTATTTGGTAAACTGCACCAGTGATGTGCTGCCACGGGGCACCTAATAGAACTCTTGATTGAAAGGTGCAAGAGTCCCTCCCAGAATTTGCAGAAATAATTTAAGAATCAAGAAACAAGAATTCTCCATTACATACATTAAATTGTTAACCAATTATAAAGAATTCGTGGTCCTCAGTTGGATCCAGTAATCTCCCAGTAAACATTGGCTGGGTGGGATCAGAGCCCCGCTCTGCCTGATTCATCAGGATAGAAATAAAACAGAGCCTTCTAATGCTGCACCATTTGGAAGAGGTCTTTCCTGAAGAGAACACTTTGTGGCGAAATTTTGCTTTCTGCTTACTAGTTCTCTAGGTTCATTACACTATTTCCTTTTTGATGAATTACCTATAGAACACCTATGCTATTTAATAATTAATTTGTTATGCAGACTTCTACTTATTTGCTATGGAAAACAGTATAAAATGCCTTTCTAGAATTTGAAGTGATCCACAAAGCAGCAAAGCGGCTAATTGTGAAAATATTGGGGCTACGTAAATTTCCCATCTTCCTTTTATTATCTGACCCACATATTGCCTGCGGGGCATGTAATGTGCAGGAGTGCACTGACAAAAGATGCATTGGTAGAGCCCACTAATTAGGCCATTTTTGATGAGCTGCTCTGAGATGCACTTGATGTACAGGCTGGGCAAAAATCAGTATTCCCTTATACTAAATAAATCATGGCACTGAAACCCAGTGGAATTGGCAAGGGGCTGGCCACACTCATAAGCTGATTAGGGCTCTCACTGCATTTTTTTAAGGCCCCTTTTGCTAAGAATTATTTTAATTCTTTGCTGACTGAATTTTCATCACAGGGAACTCTTTCATGTTCATCTCTCCAGGCGCCCTTTTAAAATGCAGTCACTTGTGGCTTTAAATAACCGCATGGTCCTATAGTTTCTCTTTCCTCCAATGGTGAAAGAGAATGGCTGAGTCAGAGCATTGGGCACTTCTAGGAGGTAAATGGGGGAATTATTTATGGTTGTGCTTCAAGCTGGTCATAAATGGATATGCTGATTAGGCACATTCACTTTGATATCCAGGCTGTCTTCTTAACAAGTAATCAAGTCCATTGGAACTTGAGCACTTCTCTTTTGGAATATATCATGTGCTTGGAATACAAAGTAATATTTCTATGATTTTTTTTAACAGATTGCTATAAACAATCAAAATGAGAATTTGAAAAGGAATAGTTTATAGGCAGAAAGTAAACTCATATGTATTGAGCACTACTCTGTGCTCTCATTTATATAATTTTGTTTAATTTTTGCAATTCTAAATAGATTATATAATCTTCATCTTTACAGATAAGAAAACTGAGGCTTAGAAATGTTAGTTGATTGGCTAAAGTCTGACTATGTTGTTGTCAAACCAATGCTCTTTCCACAGCTAATTCTTTCCATTACTGTCATCCAAATGTTGAGTGAGTCAATTCTAATTGTTTTCGATAGCCTGCCTTTGGGGCTGGATTCGGATAATTCAGGTCTGGGTTTGAATCCCATGTGTGTAATCTGCATCCAGCCATTTAACCTCTCTTAACCTCATTCTAGAATGAGGCTAATGCTTCCCCACACCGAGGGTTTTCATGAAGATAAATGGTGTAATCTATGTAAAGCATGTAGCACAGTGCCAGACCCTAGTTAAGCCCTTACTACATGGCTGCTACTGCCATTGCCACTAAACGGGCCTTGAATTTTGTTTAATCTTGTGTCCAATAATTGGGTTATCTTGTAAACTGACAATATCTCAAAATGCTTTGAGGATGTTGTTTTGCTTTTCCTTCTATTTTTAATGTATCAAGTGATTTCCTCTACTTTCGGAAATTAACTTTATGTTCTGTGTCTTAGGGTATGCACAGAATACTGCAATAATGTTGGCTTTCTTAAGACTATATATGTTTTAGACACCGATTTTTAAATGGGGGAAATTTATTTGATATTTTAAATCTATAATTTAAAATTCTGGGTTCTATTTTATGCATGATCTCTGTATCGCAACTGAATGTAACAGGTACTAGCATCAGTACCTGGTATCCTGATACCTCTTAGCTCACAGACTGCTACCTAAAGATAACCTAAGTTTAAAGAGAGGTGGTTTGATGTGGCAGGACAAGCACAGACCAGAGCCAGACCTACCTAGGGAGCCTCTCAGTGTCCTCAAATGGTGGGTAATATATATGTAGCCTCCTAGAGTCCTTGCAAAGGTTGGATCACACAGTGTGAACAAAGTACCCTGCTCATGCCCAATGCATGATGGGCCTGCTCTCCCCATCCACTAATGGGAAGGTATTTTCTTACCATACAGATATCCTGATGTGGTTGTGGTTTTGTTCTTTCTTAAATAATAATCAATTTTCCAACTATCTGTTTCTGGTACCATTGTCCTATTTTAAATGTTTGATTTCATACTATTGAGTGTAGTTATTTATAAAGTAAATCATTGGATTTGTTCCCACCAGTGATACCAAGAAGCAGCAGGGAATGCGGAAGAGGAACAACAGTGAAGTGGAAGTCGTGGGACCAACAAGGCGTAACAGGAAGAAGGCCAAGTGGGACACGTTAGAGCCTTTGGATACGGGCCTGTCTTTGGCGGAGGATGAAGAGCTGGTGTTACATCTGCTCAGAAATCAGAGCTAGATGCTTCCTGTGCCCGCCTTCTCCTTGATACCTCTGGTCATCATTTTGTGGGCAAGAAGTTGAAAAACAATTGATTTGGGGATGCTTAGGTACCATGTGTGCCATTCCCAAAGAGCACATTCTCCAGACAGAAGCGATCATGCCTCTAAGCCCCTCTCACGGGACGGGCTTTGTGCCTTCACAGAGCATACTTGAGTGAGGGTGGATTATACAATTTCTTGATCACAATTTCTAGCATGTGCTCCGTTAGATTTTGTCCATGGCTTTCTATGCCTTGTCATTGGAAATGCTTCCTTTGTTTTACTGGGAAGTCCTGGAGCTCTTGGTTCGTTGTCAGAAATTCCTGTCTTGCTTACTATACAGAAGTTTCTATGTTACTGTTAAACAAAATTGCTCATATTTTGATGTGTATAATATTTGCAAAGAGGGAGAGTATGATGGACCAGCCCTGAGAAAGAATGAGTATTTTTGAATTGAGATGATCAATAATAAATATATTTCCTATAAAACTAAGTATTAATGTTTGCATTATGTCCAGCGATATCAGAGAACCCTCAAGGGAAGGCTCTTAAGATTACAGTGCTTGGCCATTCCTTGAACAGTTTTTCATGTTCTTAGGTTAGCCTTTTCAAAGATACTGTCATTTAACTCACACTTGCAGATTTGCTAGCCATCACTTATAAAATCTATAGAAGTCCTGAATCTGAAGACTCTAACTAAAACCTGATTTCTTACTGAACACAAAATAGCCTGTAAGTCCTCAGCGAATGCTGTAGTCAGGAGACACCACATATCCTGACCCACACCCTGCTCCTGATAACGAGTAAAAAGCAAGACAAGACAGAGCCTCTTTTTGGTTACAAATAAATGTCATTCTTCAAAGGGAAACAACGTGATGAAGAAATCTGGTCTTGGCATGAAACTACTGATTTTATCATAGCTTTGTCATCCTCTCATTCCGTCCCTTTCCTGCTTCCCCTCTCTGTGAACAAATAATTTTCAGCAGCAGGTGCAAGTCAGTCATAAGTCCAAGGAGGAGAATTGATGGCATTACACCTGGATCCTTTAGACACTCCCAGCTCAGCCTAAGTCTGGATTTGCATCCGAAAAGTTTCTCCTCCTGTTGTATTCAGCATCCTCAGGAGCCAGCACCAACGTCATCTTGCCATCAAAATGAGAAATTTGATGACTCCTCAGCTTCTTGGTTTTCCCACTTCGCTTTACTCGTTCTATTGATTCCTCTTTGATAATGACTCTTAACTCATTGTTCTCTGTTCTCATAGCTTCTGCCTCTGTCGTAGTTCAGTATCTCATCATGACCTGCCCAGACTCCTGCAGGATCTCCTGGCCGGTCACCGTGCTTCTCTGGTCTCACATTTCTCCAACCCAGCCCCTCCCACGGTGGTCAGAATTCCCTTCATGGTGCACACAGATCTGAGCATGCTTCTCTCCAGCTGTTGTTACACTTCTGTTACAGTGCTTACCACGTGCTGTTACAGACACTTGTTTATAAGCCTGTTGCCCCTTCTGTTTGACAAGTCTCTTGAGAGCAGAAGGACTGTTTCATCCACCCTGTATATCCCCAGAGCCAAACACAGCACCTGCCCTATAATTAGCTTAGGGAATCAATGAGTGGATGTTTATAAACAAAGATAATTTTAGAGGTCTGTTGTAGCACATTGCTATATCACCTCTGGTAGGAAGGACATAGAATGACGGGAATGAGAACTAGATGAAATGGCTATAATAGGGAAGAAAAGGAAAATAGGCGGGAAAGGAATTTGGTATATAACAACCTGGAAAGATTTTAAAATTAGTTTGTGATATAGGCTCTCTTGGTCCTGAATATTGTCAAAGGGCATGAAGATGCAAGACTGTGTAAACTGAAGGTTTGCCATCGAATGTACTCTGTGCAGTTTTAGATCGTTTCCCCTGACCCAAATAAGGAATTAAGGCAGTTTACTTCCAATATGTAAACATTGAATAAAGATATCACAAGACCTTTGGTTGATAAACTAGTTTGAGTTGTACTGTTTCCGTGGAACTGAATGGTTCCTGATGAATAAGTACATTGTAGGGAATTTTAGAGTGCTGATTTTTGAAGTCTAGTTAAAACATCAGGATAGTGCTAACAAAATTCAGATAACAAATACATATTTAAGTGGACTAAATTAGCTACCATTTTGGCTGCCCGTTTTGTCATGTTTGTGGTGATTAGAGGCCCTTCCATCTCTGACATCAGGGAACAGTGCATGGCCCAAATCTGGACAGCCATTCTTGCCCATCTCCTAAACACAAAGATGGGCCTGGGGTGGATATAATACTCAAGGACAATTAAACTCCTTCCCTGTGAGTGATATGCAGAGAATGAGCGAGAAATGTCTTACCCGTGGGAATTTAGTAAGAAGGGAGGATGCGGATTTGGGGCCTTTGGCAGCCATTTTCTCCAGCCATATGGGGGGCTGGCTTTGAGAGATTGGGCGGAATAAGATCACACAGTAAGGTGAGCAGAGCGATGAGATGGAGAAAGTGCCCCGATGGCATTGTTTGAGCCCCTGGGCTTCAACTTAATCTATTCCTTGGACTTCCCAGTTACGTCATGGGCCAGTAATTTTTTGCATAAACTAGTTTGGAACTAAATGGATCTGAACATATGTGTGGTGTAGGGGCTTTTAATTTGCTGGTAGAAAACTCATGTAACAACGTGTCAGATCGTATTTTGTTCAGCAAATATTCTCTCCCACCGCCTCTCTCCCTTTGGGAAGCATGTTCTTAACACCCCACTTTTGTTGGGCTTGGCCACATGCCCTTGTTTAGCCCCTGGAATGTGCTGGAAGTGACTGTGCTGGTTCTGCACGGAGGCTTTAGGATGCATTGATGTTCGCATCAGCCCTCGTGCACTCCCGCCTTCCTCCTTCAGACCAGCATGGACCAGAGAGGACACTCCTC
>RJWJ010039919.1:0-14232 GCA_004363605.1 Indri indri | reverse complement strand
TGCCAATATAATATGTTAAGAATAGGGACACTGGGTGTAGCATGTATGGGAGCTCACTCTGCTATATCTTCACAGTTATTCTGTAAACCTAATACTGTTCTAAAATGAAAAGTTTACTTAAAAGAAAAAGTCTTCTATGCGTGAAGTTCTACTTCCAGTCATTAGAGTGGCTTGCAGTGCACCAACTCTTTCACTGTAGTCCCTAGGAACAATGGATATAATAAGACTAAGATCTGTTTGAAGACATCAGATAGGGGCTGATGCAGCCAGGACACGAAAGGACAGATTCATGGAAAAGGAGACACTCCACAGTGGGGTGAGTCTACATTCTGCTGTAGATTTATCTTTCAGGGCATTCACTGAGCACATGAAAAAGGAACATGAATCAAACAATCTGGTTAAAGACTCTAAAAGAATCTTGCTGTGAAAACATAATCTCCTTGCGTTGGAGCATCAGTGAGATTCACTAACTAGAGGCCTTTGAGCCATTAACTCAGGGAGAAAGGAAGGAAAGGAAAATGAACTGTATACTCAAGACATTTTCTGAATTTTGAAACTATGAAGAGAAGGAAGTGAAGAAGGTAAGCAAAACGCCTCTGAGAAAGCAGAATCTGTCAGTGTTGGCAAAACAACACTCCTATCACTGAGGGGGGACCGGAGGAGGCCGTGGTCAGAACCCCGGAGGGTTCTTCCTAGAGCAAGTGCAAAATAGACTGGAAAAATCTTGTCAGACTACAGCTCAGCCTCGAGTTAGCCAGCCCTCGATTGTATTAAGGTGATTAGCCCCAATCTCTGGCTTAGAAAAGAAAATGATGAACCTCCTTGGAAGATAATAAATATTTTCTTATAGATTTTTATCCAAAATGTGTACTGTTGCCCAATGACCAAAACCCAAAGAAAAAACAATAGAGAATAGAAACAGACCCACAGGTGATTAAAATATTGGAGTTATCCAGCAAGGACTTTAGAGCAGAAATAATTTCTATGTTTTAAGAGAACAGAGGAAAAGAGAAAGTGATAAATGAAGACATGGATAATTTGTCTGATAGGAATTTATATATAAAAAGAAAAACAATCAAATGGGAATTTTAAAAAGAAAATTCCACAATTTTAATTAAGAATGCAAAAGATAAATTTAATAATTATTAGATAAATGAGAAAAATATGACCAGTTAACTGTATAACAGATCAATAGAAAATATCAAATCTGAAGAAAAAATAAAGAGAAAAAAATAATTAAAAAGTTGAGAGTAAGAAATATGTAGAATATGATATAAAATTCTAACATAAGTGTAATTGATAAAGAAAAAAAATTAGGCCAGGTGCAGTGGCTCACACCTGTAATCCCAACACTTTGGGATTTTGAGATCACTTGAGGCTAGAAGTTTGAGACCAGCCTGGGCAACATAGCAAGACCCCATCTCTACAAAAAATTTTAAAAATTAGCTGGGTGTGGTGGTGTGCCTTGTAATTCTAGGGAAGCTAAGGCAGGAGGATCACATGAACCCAGGAGTTCAAGGTTGAAGTGAGCTATGATCACACCATTGCACTCTAGCCTGGGTGACAGAGTGAGATCCTGTGTCTTAAAAAAAAAAAAAAATTCCAAAAAAAACTAACTATAATTGTAGTCCCAGAAATGGAGACCATAGGGAATGGGTTAGAAGCAACATCTAAAGAAAGAATGGCTTAGAATTCTTTTAAATGGATGGAAAACCTGAAATCACACACTCAAGAATACTTGCCAGGATGAATACAAAGAAAGTCACTGAAATGCTGAAGACCAAAGGCGGAAAATACATCTTAAAGCATCTAAAGAAAAAAAGACACATTACCTTCACAGGTACAAAATTAATACAGATGTCTGACTTTTCACCAGGTATCATGGCAACCAGAAGACAATGGAATTCAAAGTGTGAAAGGAAACAGAGAATTTTCTATCTAACAAAATAGTTAATAAAAATAAAGGTGAAATAATGATGTTTTCAGGGTAGAGAAAAACAGGGAGAGAGATAAAAAGAAAGATTGATTCTGTGATCTCTATAGCAGGCTGCTTTTCACCCTTTTAAGGAAAACTTTATGATATTTGCAAGGTAATCTATTTCTTTGCCGCATCAAGGCTGCCTATAATGTCCACTTGAACCTGAGTCCAGTTGTCTAAAATAATTTGGGCAGAAGACAGAGCAATTTTTCCTGGGTGTCAAGTCATCCACAGCAAGCTTACTGAGGTGGGGCCAGCACTGTGACATTTGCTTTGCAGTGGGCACACTTATGGCAAGCTCAGGGTAGGCTTAAGGTGGGCTCAGAGCGTGCTCAGAAGTGGCTTTGTAGTAGAAGCAGTCCTAGCAAAGGCTCTCGGCCTTCAGAGGCAGAGATCGAGTCAGAAGCCTGGGGCCCAAGATTAATTGCACTAGTAGATTCCCCCGCTGGTGCCTGGTTTATTACAAGGCCACAGATAGGCTCCCCCAGAGTGTGAAGTTATTACAGTCAAAGCAACCAGTAGAGACGCTGCTCTTCCCAGACGATAGCAAGAGCCACAGAGCTTGATGTGGAAACCTGATATTTTTGAAGTTGATTCAAGCTCCAAAGTTCTCCAAACTCCACAGAAGTATTCGATATATGAAGTTTTTGATATTATCAGTATTCAACACTCCAGCTAATTTTTACAAATACTTTTTCTGACAGTGCCCACTGGGAAGAGTGAGCACAGAGGTAGGAGCTCTGGTGCTAGAATTGGACCAGACTACATTTGAAAGGAGCTGCACCACTTACCTGCTCTACAGCCTTGGGCACTTCCTAACCCATTCCTGTATTCCTCTCATACATCAGAGGGAAACTGTCTTCTCCTTTACACAGTGGTTGTGAGTTTAAGTGAACTAACATATGCCAAGTGCATAATTGCCATCTATATATAAAAACATTATCTATCATTACTGCCTTAATGGAATTCTTGTGAAGGAGAATTGAGAGATTTACACATTGGCTGTCTTTAGTAAATTGTCCACTAAATCAGCTGCTAGCATCTTATTCAATGAGACGTGTTTTAATGGGGCACTATAGTGACATTTATATCCTGAATGCAAATAGGAATATATGTTTAAATAGCTCCTGTGAAAAGAAGCTCTCAAAGTGGTTTCTTCTTGGCTTTTTGTCATATTTGTCTGAATGCAATCTGGGTAATAAATCAGTCTGGGTTTTAGAGTCATAATTTTAAAAATAGCAACAGTCTCTTTGTTCACAAGATTGAGTGAAAAATCTTTCAAACCCACCGTGAGTCATCTTCCATCTCTAATTCAGAGAGGAAAAGTGGAAAAACCTCTGCTTGCTCTAATGAACTGCTCATCCACTAAGAGCATTCAAATTCTGTGATACGAATCATATTCGAATATGTCTGTTCGTTTAAAAGCAGATTTAATTAATTGCTCCTTCCATGGACCTGAATAAATTATAGCATTTAATATGTGATAACAGTAATATTTATACATATAGAATTTTATGGTTTTCATTTGGCTCTCACAGTATACTTTGAGAAAGTCAGGACCTGTGCCAATACCTTTATTTATAAATGAGGAACAGAAATTCAGGAAGACTTCAGTCATGGCCCTCAGCAGTGCACCCAGTATGTGCTACTGCATACAAACCCACTTACTCTGAGGCCAATGGCTCTTGCATCATGTCACCACAGCTACAAAGAGTTACTTTGACTTCCTGTATCTGACTCTCCATTTTCAGAATATTTTATTTTCTCTAGTCCAGTGCTGAATTGTGATCTTTAAAGTTTCATTGTTTGGTATATTCCCTGGCACGGATAATATTTTATATCCATTATCCATTAAAGTTACATGACTGCTTCCAATCATTTGATGAGAAGAAAAGTCTTAAATCTGTTCTTTGACATAAGGGAGTATGATAATTTAAAATTATCTATAAAATGAATTACAGTATTGTTGAGATTTGGAGCTCTGGCAAATATTTCTGTAGTCTATCACCATGCTTAAGATGCTCATGAACATTTCTTCTTTTTATACGCTCTTTTGATGACACTACAGCCCTTTAAGGTAGTGAGGCTACTATCCCATTATACAGATGGCAAACTGAGTCTTAAAAATATCTTTGCTCATGATCATCAAGGGTAAGCAGACCTGTGACTAGCTTCAAGACAGCTAGAGGGCGCGCCTGCTGAGTGTGGCACTCCAGGCTGTGCGGGTAGAGACCTGCATCCTGTGAAAGTCAGGCAGCCCTTGCAGCCCTGTGCTGAAGCTCCGGAGCACTTGTTCCTGCCCACATCCTAGCAAGCACTTCATGCCACACCCCTCCCTGTACCCTCACAGCCATCCTGGCTGACTTCAGTCAACCCCAGGCTCTTAGCATTGATGCCAATCTTCCAGGAAACCCACTTTTGACTAGGTCAAAAGACTAGGTCAAATTAACAGCCATTTACTCCCAAAATGCTCTGATTGCCTCAAAGTGACACTTATCACATTACATTGTATGGTGACTATAACCAAAGAGTACATACAGGACAGAGATCGAAAGCATGAATGCTGGTGCCATCCTGTCCGGGTTTAACTTCCTGGCCTGTGCTCACAAGGTATGTCATCATGGACATATCGTCTTGGTACTCAGAGACTCAGTTTCCTCATCTGCAAAATGAGAAGGATAATACCAGTGCCTGCTTCAGAGATATAAGCCCTTGTGAGGACTAAAATGAGTTTGAAAGCAGCCAGCAATCATGGCGTGGCATTAATTTTACATATTTCCCAGTAGATCCACCTGTTGGCATCCCAGGGATCTAGCAGAGCAATTAGCTCAAAGAAAGCACGTAAATGTTTGGAAGAGAAAATAACCCTTAATTTCTTTAGCAAATGAGTCTACCAGGTAAATATATCACTTTGCAAACATTTAGTTGTCAGCTTAGAAAAATTAATGTGGGGGCATTAAGAAGACATAGGAGTGAGGACATCGTGTTTTGATATTTCAGTAGTTATGATTCACCACTGTTTATAGTTTCATGATTTAAAATTTAATCAACAAGGGACACTTTTATCTACCTTTGTACTTTATAGATAGAGCTTATTTTGGCACGTGGATACAAATATATGAACCAAAATTTGTGAAAGGGCCAGAGCGGATTAATTTTTGTTCCTTGATACATATGTTTATAGACCCACACAAGCACAGAGTTCACCACAGTGTCGTTTTCTATGAAAACACTGAACGCTTTCGGCAGGGTTCAGATGTAAGAAGTGCGCACTGCTTCTGCACAGACAAGGAATGCCTCAGACCTGTTGGGAAGCTGGCCGCCTAGGCTGGGAATTAATTCCTCGGGAGTCCCTTGGAGAGTTAATCTCCATCCAACACAGCCGGAAGATTTTGGTTTGACTTTTATTTTCTACCTTAATCAACACAGAATCTGGAGAAACGCGGGCTTGTTTCCCGAGGTCACTAAACTTTCGCCGGCCAGCATCAATCTCCCCTGCCACCGTGAGATGTCACTAGCACAGCGGCCCGTCAGGGACGTAACATGGGGAGCACGTCCTCTTGGTCCAATGAAACGTTTATTATCGGTTCTATTTCTACAGGTTGTCACTGGTCAAACGCTTCCGTGCAAGAAATTTTATTTGTACCCCAAAATAGTTCCTTCCAGACCCCAGCCTTCCCCGGACAGCAACCCTGTTCTTCGGCCGTCGCCCCAGTGCCCACTCCGCCCCGCACAACTCCTGCAGAGAGGAGAGCGGGGACTGTGGCCCCGCCTGTGGCTCTCGCCCGTTCACCCCCTGCCGTCTCTTCATACTGCTCTTGCCCTGTGCCTGCACCTGTCTGTGGCCACCGAGGACCTCTGTCGTTGGAGGCATGCTCCCTTGGACATAGGAGTCCACCTTCTTGTTTTGATTTGCTCCGAGCCCGGAGGAGACTCGCTCAGTTTATGGGAACACAGTGCAGTCACAGCAGGAGCAGAGCCGACCAGCCTGCCCTTGGCGGGGGCTGTCTCACACCCTCTTTGCTCGGGCTGCCGGGACGCTCGCGCGGGTCCAGGTGGGCGAGGCGCGCGAGCGCGGCCCTGGGTCCTGAGTGGCACAGCAGCCCCAGCCCCGCAGCCCGCGCCGTCCGTGACCCGGCCCCTTCTCAGAGGGCACGCAAACGGGCTCGGTCTGCTCGCTCTTCCCAGCCGGGCAAAGAACGTAACTCAAGAAGCCACAGGTCGGCCTCTCCCAGCCCCACACGTGGCGGTCCGGTTTCAGTCCCTCCCGGGCTCTTACTTTTCATCTTCTTGTCCCTGTGGAGTTTACTCGAGTATCACCTCCTGTCATCGTACAGAAATATTACCACCACCTAGATCCTACAATTAATGTTTACTGTTTGTTTTATCACATCCTTTAAACCATCCATCCATTTATCTTTTCATTTCAAACATCTGCAGATTTTCATTAAGACCAGTATATGCATGTGCTCGGTTTAGTGTTTAATCTTAAAATTTAAGTACAATAAAATGTAGAAATTAAATACTCACGTAATGCTTAAATGTGTATTCCTCAAAGAAGTAATTACCAGTAAAAAAAAAAAAAAAAACGGACAAAAAGAAGCCACAGTCTGAGGAACAGCTTCATTGAAGAATTATAAGGCCATTTAGAAGTCACTCCGTTACTCCGTGTTCTTATTCCAAATGTCTGGGAAGTTTTGGCAGTTTGCATACTTCTCAATTTTCTTAGTATTGTCTCTATATGCCCAATGCTACCGTTATTTCCATCTTTAAGAATTTATTTTTAGTACTATCCCAGATGATTTGTGAAATATTGTTTATCAAAGCCTTGCTATCAGACCATGGTGTGGTAATTTATTGCACCTTTCCACCAAAAGCCTTTGTTTTATCAATAAATAAAGCTCTAGAGGTTTAGGATTTATACAGAATTGCACAGTGTTGTGATTAGCCCATTTGTCAGAACTAATTATGCTGAACTTAGAACAAAGTCTCTATTTTAAAAAGTAGCTAGCAAGCTCACAATTTTAATGAGGACTTAGAGATACAGACTTGGCTGAGAATTCATCAGAGCTCCCTAAGTGTGTCTCAAGTAGAAAGAGAGAGCACATTCCAGGTGCTTTTTATTTCTTCTGCAATAAAGTCACAGATAAAAGGAATGAAACAGCATGCTTTGGTCTTGGTTTAAATCTCACTTCAAAAGAATATGAGGATGGTGTGAGGTTAATGCTATTGGCTCCCAGAACATCATAAGATGGTTAAGTCTGTGGCCCAAGGTGACTCTGCACCAGCCTGTCGGCGTTGGTGGTGGGATGAGGGGCAAGTCTTGGGTAGACAGAGCAGTTGCTGTACTCGGATGCCCCATCCCAGTCCCTTGCTAGCACAGGGATGCTTTTTCTTTATGCCATTTTTATTAAACTGGAGGCCAGAATGTTTTCTAGGGAATGAACCTTCAAAATAACACTTGGATTCAATGGAATGATATTGTTTATTTTATAAATAAATGTTTTCCTGAAGTAGGACAGCTACTTGTTCGAGACATATATTTATATTGTTCTTCGTAGTGATGAGAGAACCACTGAAAAAAATCTGTGCATTTACTTTGTGCACATAAAGGCTGGCCTTTGGCACCACACGTCCTGTTTGAAGTGCCCTTCATTGATGAGATTCTGTGTCTTGAATTCACTAACTGTTCAACAGCCAAGAAAAAGGGCAATTTGGATTGAATAAGAAGACTGAAAAAGAATTAATCATTTTGAACTAAGAAAAATGCTAATAACACAACGTTAGGTAAAAATAGTTGCATAAAACCTTTTGTGATCCTTTATGTGTTTGTTTTGGGGTGTGGATGTGCGCATTATGACAAAATTATAATGGCAGCTTTTCCCTCATGTCTTGATAAAGTTTCTCTTTCTTCTCAAATTATTGGTGCTTATTCCGAATGATTTAAAATTTTTCTTTTTGAAGAAAAGACTTAAAAATCACAGGAAAACATATAGAAGAAAACAATACATCTCCATCCTCCACCAATCATTGTTAATATCTTGGTACATGTTTCTAGAGTTTTGTTTTGCTCTAACATGAGACATACTCTTTTTCATACAATAGATTTGATCTCATATTTTAAGAAAAACTCAAAAATGGAGAAAAGTACAAAGATAATAATTTCATAAAAATGACTTAAATTCTATCGAGTAAAAATCACAACTAATATTAGGTAGATGTTTTCCAAAACAATGTTCCATGAATTCACACAGACAGATTAGATCAATGTGCAGGCATAGGAATGTAGAAATGTTTTATAACAATTTTGTGTTATTGATGTTTTGCTGGGTGGGGTGTGGGCAAATGGAGTTGCCCACTCCACCATTATAGAACCGGATCTCCACTACAGGGTTTTTAAATGCATGTGTTTGCATAGATATTTTAGTGGTTGCAGTCAGTATTATAATATGTATACATAACTTTTCATAGTCTAGTGGTATGGACATTTTATCAGTTGAAGTGTAGCACAGAAACTATATCTCTTTTTACATTTCTTTACCCTCCCCCCATTTACAATATAATTGTCTTAAATTTTTCCTGTGCATACACTTTATTTATGTATTTATTTATTATATTGTGGTAACAACACGTAACATTAAATTTACCATGTTAACCTGTACAGTTTAGTGGCATTAAGTGTATTCACATTGTTCCACAACACATCTATAAAACTTTTTCATCTTGCAACACTGAAACTCTATATCCACTAAATGCAAATTTCTCCTCCCCCCAGGCTTTGATCACCACCTTACTACCTTCTGCTTCTATGATTTTGACTACCTTATGTACTTCATGTGAGCCTTCATATGAGTGGAATCATACAGTATTTATCCTTTTGTGAGTGGCTTATTTTGCTTAGCATAATGCCCTCGGGGTTCATCCGTGTTGTAGCATGAGACAGGATTTCCTTCTTTTCAAGGGCTGCATAATATTACATGGTGTGTGTATACATTTTCTTTATCCATTCATCTGTTATGGACATTTAGGTTACTTCTACCTCTTGGCTATTGTGAATAATGCTGCTATGAACATGGGTGTGCACTTATCTCTTTGAGATTCTTTAAATCCTTTAGTACTGTGGTCCCCAATCCCTGGGCCACAGCCCAGTACCAGTCTGTGGCCTGTTAGGAACCAGGCCACGCATCCCCACCTGAGCTCCACACACTGCCACCCCCCGCACCCCCAACCCTGGCTCCCCTGGTCTGTGGAAAAATTGTCCACCATGAAACCAGTCCCTGGTGCCAAAAAGGTTGGGCACCACTATTCTAGGATACACCGACATCTAGAACCACATCAAACTGTTTTATATTTGCTTCAACCATCAAACATAAGTTAGAAAACTTAAGACGAGAAGAAAAGTCTGATGTATTTACCATAATTCTTTCCACTGACCTCTCCTGTCTGTTGTTGAGTTCATCCATTGAGTTTTAAATTTTGTTTATTGTACGTTTCAGTTTTAAAATTTCCATTTGGTTCTTCTTTGTATCTTCTATATCTTTGCTGAGACTTCCTATTTTTCTGTGTTTCCAGAGTGTTTGTAATCACTTTTTTTGATGGCTGCTTTAAAAACCCGTGTCAAATTCTCATATCTTTGTCATCTTGGTGTTGGCTTCTATTGATTGTCATGTTCTTAGTCTTTGTGTAGCAAATTATTTTCCATTGAAAGCTGGATATTTTGGGTATTATATCATTAGGCTTGTATCTTTCTAAAATGTTTCATCAAGCCTCTCCCAACACTGTTCTAGTAAGGGAAGGGGGACATTTCCTTCTTGCTGCCAGATGAGGGTAGAGTCCAGGTTACCTGCCTGTCCTCCACTGACACTCTGCGGGTGAGGTGCTCCTTGTATTCCCAGGCAGAGGTGGGAATGTAAATTCTTCACTAGGCCTCGGTTAACACCACTCTGCCTGGGAGGAGTCTGGGGCCATATTGCTGTTCCCTGTGTCCTCCATGGGCACTGCGCAGAGGGGTGTGTTACCACCTGGCAGGGGTGGAAACCTCGGCTCCTCTCTCGGTCTTCTCCATGCCATGCCAGTGGAGGGGTTGGGAAACCACGTCACAACATAACAGTAGGGAAATCTCGCTTCCTCATTTGGCTTTTGCAGGTATGAGTGAGGCCGGAGCCACGTTTTTTTCCTGTGGTGTTTGGAGTAGAGCAATTGTCTAAAAGTGTTCTGTTTTGCTAGGCTGCTACTTTCCTTTTTCTTTGCCTAGAGAGAACTGGCCTTTCTTGGGTATAATTTTTCTGTACCTGTTGGTGTTTCCAGGTTGCTGGCTTTTTCACCCTCCAGCCTGACTTAGGTGATGCAAAAAGACAACCCAGGGAGCTAGCCACCATGTCATTCCTCAGGTCCCAGAGTCCCTAGCTGGTCTGCTTCTCCACATTTCAAAGTCTTATTATGCTTATTTTACATAAAATGTCTAGGTTTTTTAGTTTTACTTAGCATAGTGGTAAAGTATATATACTCCATCTTCCCAGAAGCGATGTCCAAAATTAAGAGGTAATTGCATGACTGAGCATCAGAATAAATCTTGTCTAAGAGGAAAGAAGATTAGACTGAGGCTAAATGTGTAATCGGTGAAGGAGTAGCACCCACTCATATAGGCAGGGCAGAAAAATGCTTGGTTATTCTTGTGCTTTGGACGTGATTTATGTTTGTCTGTGTTTAAATAAAGTGCTCTTGTTTTCGTCTTGATATATCACGGTCATAGAATAGGATTATTTGATGATGATGTTCTGAGAAATTTTTATGCTCAAAAGGAAAACACCAAGCCTGGCTGTGAGTGCCAGGCCGGGGTCTCGCCGCACCAAGCCCTGGACGGTTGTCTCAGGCCTGCGCCCAATGCCAGAGGCCGCCTTCCTCTTTCTCAGACACTGTCACTCTCAGTTTTCCCCTCATTACTATTCCCCCCATGGTTTACACTGGTGTTTTTTTCATTGTTAGATGCTATAAATGTCAGATTATCTTTTTAAATCATATTTTCCAAGGTTGCTTTGTAGTGGTTTATATTTAAATAAATCCAGTGATGACTGTGCTTCCTGATGTGACACTTCCTTCCTCTCTGAGTTCTTAATTTGAACCAATACTTAACTTGGGTGGGTTTTGTTTTTAAGTGATTTTTTTTATGAAAGACTCGTGGATGATGTATTCCAAGATTTCTTTCCGGTTTGAGAATGTCTGTCCTGTGCTTATTCTTTGAGTACACCTTGACTGAGTTACAGTTTCTTTCCCTTAGAATTCTGTAGACATTGTAATATTGTCTTCTGGCCTTGACTATTGTTTTGGAGAACTTTGAGGCCAAACTCATGCTTTCGCCTTGGAAACAATTTGCTTTATTTTACAGAATGCCTAAATTTTTGTTCTTAAATGAGAAAAGCTTAGATATATAAAAAAAAGCTTAAACCAGAAAATGTTTCAGAGTTCAGAAAATAATGCATTATTTTAATTGGAAGATTAAGTGTCCTTATTTCTTTGATTAAGGTAAATTTTTATGTATCATATTTTTGGATATATTACCTGTTTCATATTAGTGTTTCCCACCTCATGAACACCAGTTAAATTTATGTTAGATCAACTTTTATGGCTTTCATATTTTCGTCTTACCTCTAATTGCTTTAATTCCATTTTCACTTGTATTTGCTATACTCACCAAGATTTCCTCCAGGTCAGTTATTTGAGCTTTACGGTTACCTATTTAGTTCTTTAACACTTCTGACAAAGGTAATCATCTGCGGCAAGTTTTTGGCTCTAAATTTGTTTACTTAGGTCTGCCATCAGAATATCCTGTTCATCTCATTCTGTTATTTACTTACCCCATTTAAAAATTATTTTCATAAATTATTTCTTCTTTTCTTACACTACCATGTAAATAAACTCAAGAAAATGACTCGTTTGTGTTTGTGTGTGTGTGTGTGTGTGTGTGTGTGTGTTTGTCTGCCCATGTGTTATGTTCTCTTCCAGGTTTATGTCTTGTCATTTATGTGATATGTTCCTTTGTTCTCTTCCTTCCTTTTTCTTCCTCTTATCTTTCCTTCCTTCCTTCCTTTCTACATCTAGCATACAGCATCTTTGTACTATCTTCCCTTGGACTCTGAGACTACACCTTGCCTTCCCACAGCTATTCTGGCTTCTGAAGAGAAGGCTGGAAACTCTCCTTTCTGCTTCTAAATTCTCTGATGCTTTCTGATTTTAAAGCTTTGTCGTTGATGATAATATTTGTTTTTGTTTTCTTTCATATTACATTTTCTCCTTTACTTTGGTCATTATGTGCCAACTCCAATTCCAGTTTGATTTCCCAAATTAGATGTGGTTAATCTTTGACTCCAGCTTTCTATAAATCTGAAGCATATGCCATATCCCAAAGGTGGTAGCTTTACATTTTTCATGCTTATCATTGTGAATTTCCATTACTCCATCCAGACGGTTTGTCTACTGACTCCTATGACAAGCATCACCTTATTTTAGGATGTGGCTGAGCTTAGTCTAACCTTTTGCTATAACTTAAGAAAAAGATACCTGTCCATTAGTACTTTCTGATCAAAGAAACCTGGTCAGTTATAATGGTGCTAAGCACAGTGCTTTCAGCATCCCAAAATAACTAACCTCATATGCCTTGGGACACATTTTTGTATATTCATAATTACATATTAAAACAATACTAAGAATTTCCAGGATTTAATTTGATACAAAGACGAAAGCTTTGTGAGATTAATTCTAGAATATTGAAAACCTAGATCTGATGAAGTGTGTACTTGTTCTGATTCTAATCACTAATTGATCTCAAATAGAAAATTCCCCAGGAAGAGTCTCAGGAAACAAGATGTAGCACACAGTGGAGACTGACTTCCTAATGCCTGCTTGTCCATTTAAATTTTCCATTATTGAAACGACAGCTCTACATCGCAAGACAAAGTACTGACTATAAACAATGCAGTCATTGGTGAGAGGCACACTCGATTAAAACAAAAAAAACATGTTCTACTCCAATCTGAGAATTAGGTTTGCATTTGTTTTCAAAAGCTAACTCCCTTTTGATATAAAGCTATTGTTTTAACAGAAATGTTTATTTCTGAGTAAGAAGCAGTATGGTTCTGAGAATATTTGATAAGCAGCAAGCATTAACATCAATTAAGCTTATAACCCTATTGAAGAAATTAGACACAAATCATAAATGTCACTCTGTGCTCATTCTGAAAAGCACCAAACGTGATGCGCAGTGTCTACAACTTTAGCATATTTTAAAAAACAAAGCTAGCATGTGCTGACAGATTCCCACGGCTAGGTCCTGTTCTCAGGGCTTCACATTTATTAACTTATTTCGGCCTCCCAACAACCGCGAAAGACATTGATATTATTATTATTCCCATGTCACAGATGAAAACAGTGGGGCGCAAAGGGATGGGCCACCCAGCTAAAATCCAGGCGACACAGTGCCATGGCTGAGCTCTGAAGTGTTGTGCAGTCCTGCTTCTGTACAAAGTAAGGGTTTTGATGACGGATGAATAAATAGGTTGGCAATTGTGCTAAGCGCAGAGAATGTAACTACAGCATTTGTGTCTCTAAGGCACATCAGAAAGTTGGCAGGTGCTGAGAATAGGCCAAAAGGATGAGAAGGGCAGGAAGGACCAGGGCCCAGAGCAGGTACTACCTGGCATGTGTCCCTCAGCCTGCTCATGTGTGTGGCTGTTGTCTACAGCAGTAATCCAGATTTTCATTCATCTACTGTCTGACATCTAAGAATCACCTAGTATAAGAAACGTCCCTTGGTAGGGACTGGGAATGAAACAGTAAGTGAAGGAAACTGGCTGGGCTCTCATGGAGTTTACAGTCTCATAGGAAAGATGGACATTAATCAAATAATGTCACAGATAAGTACGAATTCACAATTGTAATGAGCAGAGGAGAGCAGTTGGCACGATTCTCTGTAAGCAGACGTGAACAGGGAACCTGAGCTCACCCCAGTAGCCAGGAAAGAGACCTTCGAACTAGACTCAAAGGATGAGGAGGAACTCATCAGGGAGAGGGCTGCATCTGACCCAGTAGAAGGTGACTCTGGGTAGCCAGGCTGTTTGAGGGCAAAGTCCCCCTGGCAGGAGGAAGCACAGTGTGTCCCTGCCATGAAAAGAGGGTCAGTGTCTGGAATACACAGAGCAAGGAGTCACGGAAGACCAGAGGAACTTGGGGAAGCATGCATATTTCTGTCTGCGTGGGAA
>RJWJ010039918.1:0-14235 GCA_004363605.1 Indri indri | reverse complement strand
GAGGCTGGGATACGTGATTTAAAGGCTATGAACCAATTCCTTGCGAGTGTGGGGAGAGACCCCTTCAGGCAGCATGATCCAGGACTCTCTCATGGCCAGTATCTGACTTGGGGCCTGAGAGCTGAGAAAGAATGAGGGGGAAAGTGTCCAGACAGAAGGAAAAGCAAGTGGGAAGACTGGATGCTGAGACAGGTGTGCTGTTTGGAACCCCAGGGGAGCTCAAGGTGGTTGGAGCCCCGAGGAGCCGCCAGATGGGGACAGAGAGGAGTGTCAGGAAACGACGGCACTAGAAAGGTTGTGTATGTAGCTAGCAGGGGTGTTAAACTTTATTCCAAGTAAAATGACAAGACACGGAAGGATTTTAAGCAGAAGAGCGAAATGAATTGATTAAAAATTTAAAAGCATCCTTTTAATATCACATTTTCATAATTTTTATTCTAATCACAACTATGGGAGGAAATTCACTGTTGTCTCTTCTCATGGGGACACCAAGGCTCAAAGAGGGTCATCTTGCTCAAGGAACTTGGACTAATCAGCAAGACGGATAGCATCAAACTTCAGTCTTCTCATCCAGAGTTCCCTGCTCATTTCTTTCCCCCACTGCTGCCTCCTTCGTGTCTGCCTGTAACCAACTTATGTGCAAGAAAATCAAATGTCAAATAAGAATATTTTCTTTAAATGTCCACATACCTAAAATTATTTGTGATTATACTTATGGCATTAAGTTGAGCTGTTGAGAAATGAGAGCAAGTCTGAAAATGCATGTAGAGGTTACTGTAGAATAAGAATAATGGAATGGTTTGAAATGGAAAGATTTAATCTGATTGACTTAAATAAGTTACATGTGACCAGCCTAGTAGACTATACGTAAATATTCCGCTTTAAATAATTTATTTTCATTCCTTTTTGTAAATATGAAATAATCTGTCTGGAGACTTCCCCACCCAGCCCAGGCCTCTGTCACTGGGCTCACTTTTCCTCGAGACCGGCCACCCTACCTTGAGGTTCACCCCATGCCTGTGGCTATCTCACTCCTCAGAGAATTCCCAGCGTCCACCAGCGTGCCTACCATGAAGAAAAAACCTCGATAAATATTTCCATAATTAATGTCATTGCTCTAAATGCATCAAAAACGCAAGGATATAAGAGTTAACATGTCGAGACAGTGTTAGAAATTGCTAAGGAATTTTACAGAGAAAAAAGAATAACTGAGGAAATAAAAATTAGAGAAGTAGGTCCTAAAGCACATTAAGAATTTAACAAATCTTACCGTTGAGAATGAAAGGAGCCTCTATTATTGGTTGTACATATGTCTAGATACCTTAACCATTCTTTGGCTAAAAACTAAAAATGTTGGATAAAATAGAAAAATCTATGTTAATACCCTTAACTTCCTGTCAAAAAAAATTAAGGAATGCTCAGAAGGCCAAAAGGAAGTGAAAGTATGACTTCATAGAGGCAGGCACAGCATGGAAATTAACTTTTCCCTCGAAAATATTTACCAAGCTGGATACATTTAAACTTTGGGTTTGGAAGCCTGTGGGTTGTGGAGTCAGGAGACAAGCCCAGGTTTGCTCAGGGATGGGGTAAAAGAGAAGTCCTCTCTGAAAATAAACCTAAACTCAGAAGGGGATAGTCTTGACCATGAGGAGACTATTGGAACAACAGCCTGCCTTGAACCTTGCCACAGAGTGGGGAATTGAAAAATAAAGACCCAAGAAGAATTAGAAGACCCATACGATTCCATAATCTCTGTTGAAACTTAATCAGCAGGTAAACTCTTTCTCCAAAGAAAGCGCCAGGCCCAGACAGTTTTCAGAAAGTTCTATCAAATATTCAAGGATTAAGTGTATCTTTCACAAACCATTTTAAATCGTAGCAAAACACCACACAATTGTGTTCAGTGGAAGCTTATCATACAGATATTGACAAGCTCTGTACAAGAAGAAGGGCAGGCGCACCTCCATTGTGAGTATAATGAAACAATATTACACACCAAATCCTGAAACAATGTTACACACCAACAATGTATGAAGAGCATAAAACAGTACAAAAGGTTTAATAGAACAATTGATAGACGAATCAATTAATGAATTCTATTCCATGAACGTATAAAAGGAGTTAAATCCCATGGTCATCTCATTAGATGCAGAAAAATTATTGACACGATTCAACAACCATTCACGATAAAAACTTTTAGAAAACTGGTATAAAATGACTTTGTGAAAATGATAATCCTACAACAATTATCATGCTCAATGGTTAAAGAATTACAATCAGGAATGAGTCATAAATCCCTTTAATAGCAGTTCTATTGAAACTTCTCCCAGAGGATCCTGCCAGTGAATTGAGGCTGGGGAAAAATAGTACAAATATTTGAAAGAAAAATAAAAATCATTATTATTTACATAAATAGAGTATTAGAATTAATGAGTGAAGCTATAATTTGGAATCAAAATCACTATATAAAATCTAGATGTAAGTAATAGGAAAAATATAATAAAAAGATACTAATTATAATAAACATTAAAATTATTAATTCCACAAAATAAATCTTAAAATATACAAAAATTCCGTGGAGAAAATTATGAAATTTTGGTGTAATACAGTCGTGCACCACATAGCTATATTTCAATCAACAATGAACCTCATATACGATGGTAGTCCCATAAGATTATAGTGGGGCTGAAAAATTCCTATCACCAAGTGATTTTTGTTACAGTTACCTATACCTCTCAGTACAGTGACGTGCTGTTCGGGTTTGCAACCTGGGAGCAACAGGCTGTACCGTATAGCCTAGGTGTATGGTAGGCTATACCATCTAGCCTTGTGTAAATACACTTTTTGATGTTTGCACAACAAAATTGCCTAACAAGGCATTTATGAGAACATATCCTTGTCTTTAAACAATGCATGACTGTATATTAAAGAACAACAAATGAAAAGGAGAGTTACATCCGTCTAATAGATTTCAACACTCAATATCATGAAGATATCAACTTTATAAATAACTTGACGTACAGGTTCAAAGCAATCCCCTAGAAATTTCAAACCAAATTATTGGTGGAAAGTAACAAGTTGTTTGATCCCAGCACCTATGCCATACTGACACCTTTCCTTAACCAACCACAATGGCTTTCTGACAACTCTCAGTGAGAACTCCTCTGATGCCCTCTTCAAAATTTCAATGTGCTCTCATCCCCTCAATGCTGGGACTCCCAGTACCTCTTACCTCAACTAGGGTTTTTCTATTTTTTTCCATTGCAATTATTATCTTCTAAGGCAGCATTGAGAGCAAAAAATCCAGTTGTAAAAGAATGCATTAAATATAATTTCATTTATGTAAAATTCAATTCAAGTCAAACTACAAATGTACTGCCTTACTACATATGTAATAACCTCTCAACAATAGCAAGGTCTTGATAAATTCCACATTCAGGAAAATAGTTACCTCTGAGTAGGAGAGAAGGAGATGCACTTAGAAGGACTTGTGGAAGATTGTAAGAGTAAAGGCAATGGTAATTATGTTTCCTAACTAGGGGATGGATATATAGATGCTAATTGCTTATTATTTATTCTTTTCACATATTTAAATTTTAAAGTCATATAGAGTTGCTAGAAGAAGCTATAGCTTTAATCAGTTACATAAATCAGATTTAGGACTATAAGCATTCATATAGCTTATTTTCTTTACTGTAGGTAACAAAAGCCCTATGAGTTACTATTATTGTTCCCATTTTTATAGATGAAGAAATCAAAGCTGACATGGGTTCCATTCCCCAACTCATACATCCCTGGCAGCCAGGGCTCGATCAGGAACCCTCATTCAGATCCTCAGCTGCAAGGATAGCACTCAGTGGGGTTCAGGACATGCCATCCCAAAATATGGCACCTGGGGATTTAAGAAAACTGCAGAAGCAGGGAGACCTCTCTGACCTTCTCCCACCTCTTCCTCTGAAGCAGGTCACTGAAGAATCTCTGACCTTTCTCTGAAGTGGGTCATAAGACCCTCATGTGAGAAATGCCCATCCTATACCCAGAGGAAAGGAATGCTCTTGTCTCTGAAGACAAGGACACACAGAAGAATCTGACAAGCAGGTCTTGCTAAGTTCCCCCAGCTCATTACCATGAGATCACATGCCCTTGTCCCATGACGCGTCTTCATCAAACTCAGCATACAAATACATAGGCTTCCTTGTTTCTTTGGGTCTTCATTTCCTTATGAAGCTTCTCATGTCGCATAAAAGTTATATGAAATAAATGTGTAGGATGTTTCTGTCGTTAATCTGTCTTTTGCTATAGGAGCCTCAGCCATGAACCTCGCCATGGTAAGGAAAGAAATATTTGCTCCCCTACACACTTACGGAGAGATTTTCTGAGGCACGCGTGGAGAGATGAATGGACCAAGTACATGGTCCATCACATATTTGAAACACAATGGTGAAAACACACTAGTGTTGCGCTTCTTCAGACTCCAGGTTCTTTTCATTTTAACCTCTTCCACCTAACAAACTGGTAATCGAGGGTAAGCGGAAAGAAACTTTTAGCAGCCTGCTTTGGATAAACACGCCTGTGTGGCTGATTCAGTTCATCCACAAAGGGAAATGCAACTGGCTTTCCTTCTCTGGAATGACATTATCAGCAGGGATGTGTCAAAAGCCCAGAAAAGAAAACAAATGTACCTGCAACAAAGATGTAAAATGTTAAAAGATTCAACAAATGGGAAAAAAAAAATCATCATTGAGAATATGGTATTCAAAGCAGTTAGCATAATTTGTACTTCTCAATCTTACCTTCAAGTAAATTGTGCTTTAAACTACTTAATGCTGCATTCTCCATCATAAAATTACAGTCTCGTCATTTGTTCATCTATTCAGTCAGTACGCGTGCAGTCTTCAGATTTGGAAGACATTCTTGTCTCACCAGAGGTAAGCACTTTTTCAGAACTAATTACTCTATTTGTCAATACCTTAGGAAGTATGATCTTAAAACATTACTTTTAGTAAACGTTTTCCAAGATTCACATGCCAATAAGGAAGTAAAGCTTGAGAAAACCCGGTGCCTCTCAATGACATATTTTAACCATGCTAGATGATGCTGTTTATGATGAGGGGCTTGATTGAGAACAGGGGCCGTGATGGGAGACTCTAAGCACTGGGTTTCACCTGTTCACTACTGCAGTTTTTATTCATTCCAGCAGCCATGATTGCACAGGAAGGACATTCCATTTAGAATCAAAATACATGGAATTCAAGTCATACAGTCTTGTTTACTAACTTAAGAAATTACTCAGAATTTCCATATTCGTATTTGTAAATGGAGGATAAAAATATCTACCTGGCAAGGTTTACTAAGAATTACATGACACATTTTACCCAAGGACCCACTGAAATTAAAACAATATATAGGAAATATAATATAAAGTATTACCGGGGCAATGCAGCAAGTAGGCAAGAGGGGTGGGAAAAAAATTTGAAAGGCACTACCTCTGATTCGTGGAATGTTCAAGAAACTAAACACAATGAAAACAAAAATTAAAGCTGAAAACATGAGCATATCAAGAAATTTTAGCTATGGCCAATTTGGGGCATGTAGGTTGTTGTTTTTTTTTTAATTTCAGAATTTTACTGGGTTATACACGTTTTGGTTACATAATTTGCTTTCGAATAGTTTGAGTCAAAAGTTGTAAGTGTGCTTATCACCCACTTAGTGTGCATTGTACACATTAGGTGTAAATTTACCCATCCTCTCCTCCCCTCTCTCACCTACTTGATTTCCCTTGAGTTTCACTTCCATATGTGCACATAAGTAAGTGTTGATCAATTAGTTCCAATTTAGTATTGAGTACATGTGAGGTTTGTTTTTCCATTCTTGCAATACTTCACTAAGAGGTATGGTCTCCAGTCCCATCCAGGTTGTTAAAAAAGGTATTAGTTCACCATTTTTTATGGCTGAGTAGTACGCCATGGTATACATATACCGCATTTTGTTAATCCACTCATGTATTGATGGGCACTTGGGTTGTTTCCACATCTTTGCAATTGCGAATTATGCTGCTATAAACATTCAAGTGCAAGTATCATTTTTATAAAATGTATTTTTTTCCTTTGGGTAAACACCTAGTAGTGGGATTGCTGGATCATATGGTAGTTCTGCTTTTAGCTCTTTGAGTTATCTGCCTACTACTTTCCATAGAGGTTGCAGTCCCACTAGCAGTGTATGAGTGTTTCCATCTCTCCACATGCATGCCAGCATTTTTTGTTTTAAAAGCCATTCTCACTGGAGTTAAGTGATATCTCATGGTGGTTTTGATTTGCATTTTCCTGATGATTAGAGATGTTGAGCATTTTCTCATATGTTTATTGGCCATTAATCTATCTTCTTTTGAAAAGCTTCTATTTATGTCTTTTGTCCACTTTTTAATGGAGTGGGTTTGATATTTTCTTGCTGATTTGTTGAGTTCTTTGTATATTCTGATTATTAACCCTTTATCAGATGTGTAGCACACGAATATTTTCTCCCATCCTTTAAGTTATCTGGTTCTCTTGTGATAGTTTCCTTGGCTGTGCCAAAGCTTTTTAATTGAATCAAGTCCCATTTATATATTTTTGTTGTTGCTGAGATTGTCTTTAGGGTTTTATTCATAAATTCTTTGCCTAGGCTGATATCTAGAACAGTTTTCCAGCATTTTCTTCTAGAATTCTTATAGTTTCACGACTTAGTCTGTTATCCATCATGAATTAATTTTTGTGAGTGGTGAGAGGCGCAGATCCTGTTTCAGTCTTCTACATGTGGCTATCCAATTTTCCCAGCACCATTTATTGAATAAGGATTCTTTTCCTCAGTGTATGTTTTTGTCTGCTTTGTCAAAGATCAGATGGCAATATGAGGATGGTTTTATATCTGGGTTCTCAGTTCTGTTCCATTGGTCTATGTCTCTGTTCTTCTGCTAGTACTATGCTGTTTTGGTTACCATAGCCTTGTAGTATAGCTTGAAGTCTGGTAAATTGATGCTTCCAAATTTGTTCTTTTTGCTTAAGGCTGTGATAGCTATTCACGGTCTTTTCTGGTTTCAAATGACACATAGAATTATTTTTTCTAGATCAACAAAAAATGACACTGGTATTTTAATGGACTGTAGATCACTCTGGGTAACATAGACAATTTTAAAATGTTGATTCTGCCAATCCAAGAGCATGATATGATTTTCCATTTGTTTACATCCCCTGCAATTTCCTTCCACAGTATTTCATAGTTCTCACTTTAGAAGTCTTTCACCTCCTTGGTTAAATATGTTCCTAGGTATTTTATTTTCTTTGTTGCTATTGTGAAAGGTACTGAGTCTTTGATTTGGTTCTCAGTTTGACTGTTGTTGGTGTATGGGAATGCTACTGATTTGTGTACATTGATTTTGTAACCTGAGACTTTGCTGAATTTATTTATCAGTTCCAGGAGTCTCTTGGCAGAATCTTGGGGGTTTTCTAAATATAAGATCACATCATCAGCAAAGAGTGTTAATTTGACCTCTTCTTTCCCCATTTGGATACCCTTGTGGTATACAAATGTTGTAGTCAGGATTTTTAGATACAAACCCAAGAAATAATCCATAAAAGAAATAATTAATAAGCTGGACATTATTAAATTTAAAATTTCTGCCTTGGGAGAAACACTGGTAAAAGAATGAAAAGGCAACCCACAGATGGGGAGAAAATATTTACAAAAGATATCTGATAAAGTAGTAAGAAATATTATCCAAAAAATACAAACAACTCTTAAACCCAACAATGAGAAAACAAACAATCCAGTTAAAAAGTGGACCAAAGACCTAAACAGACACCTTACCAAAGAAGATATAGAGACAGCAAACAAGCATACGAGAAGATGCTTCACATCGTGTGTCCTGGAGGAAATGCAAATTAAGACAACAAGGGCTTACCACTACACAACTGTTGGAATGGCCAGAATTCAGAGCACAAACTCCACCAAGTGCTTGGCAGGATGTGGAGCAATGGCAACTCCTATTCATGGCTGGCGAGATGAAACTGGTACAGCCACTTTGGAAGGCAGTTTGACCATTTCTCAGAAAACTATACACACCCTCACCATAAAATTCACCAATTGTACTCCTTGGTATTTATTCAGAGGAGTTTAAAACTGTTTCCACACAAACATCTGCACATGGATGTTTATAGAAGCTTCATTTATAATTCCCAAAACTTGAAAGAGACTAAGATGTCCTTTAGTAGTTGAATGGATAAACAAACTGTAGCACATCTAGACAACAGGGTATTATACAGAGCTACAAAGAAATTAGCTATCAAGCCATGAAAAGACACAGAGGAACCTTAAACATGTATTTCTAAGTGAAAGAAGCCAATCTGAAAAGGCCACATACTGTATTAGTCCAACAATATGACATCCTGGAAAAGGCAAAACTATGGAGTCAGTAAAGAACCAGTGGTTGCAAGGGGTTAGAGGGAAGGGAGGGATGAACAGGTGAAACACAGAGCATTTTTAGGGCAATGAAACTACTCTCTCTGATAGTATATCTGTTAATACATGCCATTATACATACATCCCAACCTATAGAATGTACAACAGCAAGAGTGAACCCTAATGTAAACTGTGGGCTTCAGATAATAATGGTGTGTCAGTGCAGGTTCATCCACAGTAATGTATGTCCCCTCTGGTCCAGGTGTTTTTCGTGGGGGAGGCTGTCTGTAGGTGGAGACATGAGGCACATGAGAACTCTCTGTGCTCACTGCTTAATTTTCCTCTAAACTTAAAACTGCTCTAAAAAAGCTAAAATCCATTACAGAAAGTAATTGTGGGAAATGGGTATTGTGGGGGAAAGATATTACGAGATTAGTATAGTGGGGTATGAAGAAGCTTGTGGGGAAAGTTAGAAGAAAAACGAAGTAACTGGCAGAGAGAGATGAGATTGGGAACAGCAACCGTGTCTAACAGGGAATTGCGGTACATGTAGGTGATAGGCTGGGAAGTCAGCATTCCACAAAGATTAAAGTTCTGATTTGTAGTATTGCCAGCGTTCAGGGTGTAGATGCTCCCACTTGGCCAATTTTGAGCTACCAACATTCATATTACTGGATGTGGGATCAGGAAGGGATGTGCATGATGAGCTCGTGTGAGCCGGTGTGAGTTGGCTCCAGCACACGGCAGTGTGTGGTGCACATCCTCCCCTCTTCATCGGAATCCCAACTCCCATTACTCGTTCGTGTTGTGGAATGAGATTCCTAGGAAGAAATGGAAAGGAGAGCTGAGTTAACACAAAGTAGACAGGGAAACAGCTTAGTCTGCCCCAGTGGGTCAGTCATGTGGCAGCCACAGTGGAGTAGGACTTGGTGCTAAACGTTCATGTCTTGAGTTACAACGATTACTTCAAAACATAAAAATCCAGCATTGTCAAAGCACCATTTTCTTAGTTTTTGTTTTTTGTTTTTGTTTTTGCTTTTTGAGACAGAATCTCACTCTTTTGCCTGGGCTAGAGTGAGTGCCGTGGCATCAGCCTAGCTCACAGCAACCTCAGACTCCTGGGCTCAAGTGATCCTTCTGCCTCAGCCTTCCAAGTAGCTGGGACTACAGGCATGCACCACCATGCCCAGCTAATTTTTTTTTCTATATATTTTTAGTTGGCCGATCAATTTCTTTCTAATTTTAGTAGAGGCGGGGTCTCGCTCTTGCTCAGGCTGGTCTCGAACTCCTGAGCTCAAACAATCCACCTGCCTCGGCCTCCCAGAGTGCTAGGATTACAGGCATGAGCCACCGTGCCCGGCCCCATTTTCTTATTTTTATCACTCACAAAAATGTTTCTTGTTAGAAGAAAAATAGACCTACTATTTTTATAATAGGCTGTTTTATTGTGTCAAAAATAATAAACTTCACATGAAAATATATAAAATGAAATTCTGTCCTTTGGTTTTAATTTGCAAATTCCCTTATCTGTCATAATCTTTCTACTTTTTAGTCTATTTGCGAGTTTGAAAAATAAAATTAAAAATTAGGATGGAAAGAATATCTTTTTAAAATGATTTTTCTACCTTTACATTTTAGAAGCCATTGATTAGATGGATCAAGTAATAATTTAATTTCATATCTTTCTCATTTATAGATATTACAATATTTCTTCTGGTAACATTAATGTATGGATACTCACCCTGAGATATATTATTCATGTTGTTTTGTGAATATAAACTATTTGATTAGTTACATGGAACTAGATTAAATAAGAAAAAGTAGAAAACTTTTATATAGTTGAATAAATCCTGATGAGATGACAGAATAAAAAAAGATCAATAGTTCTCAAGCAAAGCTATTCTGTGAGATTCGAGTACCTTCACATGTCCTAAATTAACCTCAGAGAATGAGAGTCCATATTTTTAAATGATTTTTAATATCATAATGTGCCTTTAAGTGACATAAGAGAAAACCCAGAGTAAACAGTATAATTCCTGTTGTACATGGAGCCATATACTACTGATAATAATTCTAGTAATTTCCAATTATTTAGCACCTAGTTTATGCTAAGAGCCCATAAACACAAATCAAATTTCATGAAACATTAGACCACATTTGCTGTCCCCATCCTTACTTTTGACCTCATTGCAATCTAGCTTTCACCCTCATCACACCACCCTGGTAATTCAGGCCAGGGTTGACATTGATGTCCATATTGTGAAGTTCGATACACGTTTTATCTTGCAAAGCCCCTCTGTTGCATATGACCTTGATGTCTTTCTGAAATGTTCTTACTTTCTTGGGTTCTGGTCTCCTCCTGCTCAGTGTCTATTCCTTGTTCTCCTTTCAGAGTTGTGTTAAAGTTCTCATTTCTTCTCCAGGGTGTTCCCAAGTGTCCCACAATCGCTCGCTGCCCCTCCATGCACCAGCACTGCATAGATAACCTCATTTCATTTTCTAATGAAAATGACTTGTTGAGAATCAGAAATACCTTGAATAGAAAATTGCTTTGTTTTCCAATGAGGACAGAATAAGCTTAATGGTCTCTGAAAACACCAAATAAAGAGAGAAATAATTGCTTCATCTTGTTGAGGGTAGTCATCTCTGAAATTGGATAAAATAAAACAGAGGAATCAGCTGGTCTTACCATCATTATCATGTCGAAAATTAACAAAAGAATGCTAACAAAGAAATGCAATACTCATAACTGTGGAAGTCAACCTACTTATTTCAGACATAAATATTCTTTGTACATTCATTGATTAACATTGATAATAATATTATTGTTTTTAATACTGAAATTAGCTCCAATATATCTGTGAACTACCTAACATATCACTTCAACCTATTGATTGATTATAGCATGACTAGGAGAACTTAGGGATTTATACCATATAAATAGATGAAAATGACCAAAAAATAAACTTTTTTGCTAAATGTTGCTTTAATGATGGCAATTATATCCAACCACAATGAAGAGATTTAATTATAGTGAACTTGAGATAAACAACTTATTTTCAATATTACAGTTCAATTGTGGGTCTGCTTGAAATTAAATCAATTTACTGCTGGCATTGACAAGAAAAAAATGCTACATTTACACTAGTTGAGAGAATATCTTTGAAAATTTTAGTATCAGTGGTTTATATATTTAGCAAGTATGGAAAATAAAAGCTGGAAGAAATAGCAAGCATTTTTTTAAAAAGCAAAATATCTTCCAAACATTTATAGGTTAACAGAAAAAAAAATGGTCAACTCATTATACAGGCTTAGTATCTCATTGGCAAAACATCATGTTCCTTTACTAAGTAATAGAAGTTCAGACTGAATTATGTTCGTTTGTTTTGTACCCAAGTCTTCCAAACAAGTCTAAAAGCACTTTCTGAGAAGGAAGTATGTCTTCTCTTTCTTTTTATAGCCTAACTCTATTCATTACAATAATATCTAGTACAATGCTTCGGGCGTTGAATAGTTTACTGGTACAAACCGAAATTAGACTTTTCCTTTGTATTTTGTGAGTTTTATATCCAGAAAGGCCTCCTGAGTTTAGCTCAAATAAACCCTTAAAAATTTTAATGAGAGCAAATTAGTTTTACAAATGCACATACAGATTGGACATAAAACCAACTGTCTTTGGGGACATCATTTCCACAGACACATAATTAATTATAGCTATGAAATACAATATAAATAATGCACATCCACATTTTTTACATTTTGAAATGAAAGTGCAGACATATTTGATTCATTTTACCTGACAACCCAGAGCCTTCCAAGTCAAACACAGGCCTGTTTATGGCAGAGCAATCAAGTCTCTAATTAGGGCCGGCATTTCACCCGCGTCTTCCTGTCATCACCGTGGCAGCCTGTGCTTTTGACAGCTTTGATAAGAGCTGGGTGGGAGAAATCACAGGAATAAAAATGACTATTTTTAAAAGAGGAAGAACGTCTATGGTAGAAGTCTAATTATACCAAAAAGTTCTAAAAATTATACAATTTCAAAAGACAAACTTATATGGTTAACCACAATTAAACATTGGCCCAAACACAATGGTCAGAGGCAGTAATCTGTTTTAATTATTGTTTTTATGAACTGACTTCCAAACCTACGTTTTCCCATATCAGATGTCTCTTCTAAACTCTCCTCTCTATATCCAATTATCCTCTAAATATCTTAATTTATGCATTTCTTCGACACCTGAAATTCAGCATGCCAAAACTGATGATCCTGGTCACTCCTAAATCAATCTGCAATTTTCCTTCATCCAAGAAATGATGTTAACTTCTGCCCTCACGACCGCTCTTGAGCCTTCAAACTCCCTTGTGATCCATCTGCTCAGTTATCAACCCAAGGATATCCCAGCTTTACAATATTGCCTTAATATCTGTTTTCCTATATCTGTCTACTGACACTGTCCTATTATGGTCCTTATTTTCTGTTCTCTGGACCACACAGTGGCCCCTTAAGTACCCAAGGTGAAGATGAAGTTTCCTCCAGCCCATTCTGCTGTAATCTCACTGAAAACACAACATGTTCTCAACACACTGTTGATTCTTCCTGTTCCCTGAGGAAGCGCTCTCAAAAAATTGTCCTTGGCTGGGCTTGGTGGTTCAGGCCTATAATCTCAGCACTTTGGGAGGCCAAGGAGAGGTCCTCTTGAAAAGTTCGAGACCAGCCTGGGCAACATAGCGAAACCCTGTCACTGCAAAAAATGTTTTAAAAAATTAGCCAGGCGGGTGGTGTGCACAGGTAGTCTCAGCTACTCAGGAGGCCGAGGCAGGAGGATTGGTTGAGCCCAGGGCTCAAGGCTGCAGTGAGCTATGATTGTGCCACTCCACTCCAGCCTGGGTGACCCTGCCTCCAAAAAACAACAACAATAAACAAAACAAAAAAACTGTCCTTCTGTGAGTTCAATTGTTTCAGATTTTACATGAACATGAGAACATGTAGTATTTATCTTTCTGTGCTTGGCTATTTTCACTTAGCATAATGTTCTCCAAAAAGAAAAAAGAAAAAAAGAAAATAAACTGCCCTGTGTATAGAAAACAAAGACAAGAGATAGTTAATGAAGAGAGTGAGTTCTGTGATCTTGTATTTTAGAAAACCATTATGACAAATATAAATAATTCACTTAGAGTTTTAAATATAGGAATGAGCACCTGGAGTCTCCCAGGAAGAACACGTGTAAAGTTCAATGTTTCCAAAACTTATTTGGCCACAAAATTCTTTTTTCTTTTCCCCAGGTAGACTTACCAGTGTTTAGAGCAATACAGTTTGGAATCGGTTGGCTTATAAGATTTGCTGTGAGCTCCTGAATTTAAGAACTTCCTCTTGAGTCACATATCAGTGAAATTTGGGATGGGTTTGGGAGAAAGAAAGGGAGGATTTCGACAAACAAATTCACGGAAGAAGAGCAATGCAGGGAAGGTGGTAAGAATTGAGACATGGAGAATGTGCCTGTTTTAAGGAAGTGGTACTTGTCCACAAAGATGTTCGCTACTGTTGTGACTGATTTTTAAATTGTAGATTTTATTTATTACAGACTATAAGAATAGGACTTGGGAGAAAAATAAGGACTCGGGGTAATTATTTTGTGCTGACCTGTGCATCTGCCCCTCTGGGGTAGCTTTCTACCACCAGTTCAGGTAGAAACGTTGAGATAATTCAAGTCGATATGAGCTTTTAGCTTTAGAATGACTTGGAAACTTATTTCGTGACATGAAATGTTAACATGTTGACACTGAGACTTTGATGCAGCC
>RJWJ010039917.1:0-14223 GCA_004363605.1 Indri indri | reverse complement strand
TTTTTTTTTTTTTTAATTCCCCCTGATGTGAAGGGACTGTGAAATTAGGCAAGTTTGCTGCACTGTCCTGGCACGTTTTATTATTGTGATTTTGAATTTCCTCCACCAGCGACATGCACGTTTTACCTTCCGCCCTCGGGAAAATGCTTCCCTTTCTCTCCTTTCTTCCTTCCTTCCTTGCCAGAGGATCCTGAATTTCTGAACTAGTTGATAGGGACACAAGTTAGCAAGACCATTCATCCCAGACGAGTATTATTGAGAATCCTAGAATTTTTACTTTACAAATCATGTTTAAAATAAGAAATCTCAACTTCAGAGATGCAAGGCCACCGAATTCAGAGTTGAAAGATCCAGCTGGACTGACCTTATATAAGCTTGGTGCCCTGCCGTTCCCCCATTTGCCCGCCTGGCCTTCTGAACCTTCTTTCTCTCCTGTTTGTCATGCAGTACGACGATCTACCCCATTACGGGGGCATGGATGGAGTAGGCATCCCCTCCACGATGTATGGGGACCCGCATGCAGCCAGGTCCATGCAGCCGGTCCACCACCTGAACCACGGGCCTCCTCTGCACTCGCATCAGTACCCGCACACAGCTCATACCAACGCCATGGCCCCCAGCATGGGCTCCTCTGTCAATGACGCTTTAAAGAGAGATAAAGATGCCATTTATGGGTACGTACAATGGGCAGCAGGTTAAGTAGTTGAGATACGATGCTTCCCCTGTTTCTCTGTGCCCTTGGTAAGAGGAAAGTCAGAGCTCTCTGGTTCGGAGGTACATATTTGGTGACTTTTCATTCTCATTGCATGGAGAATTTGGGAAGACGGCCTGCCATCTCCGAAGCCCCCCATCTCCACACACTCTCCCTGCACGCCCAGCCCCTGCTCTACAGCGTGATGCCGGCAAAGGGGTCCTAGTGCAGGAGAAGTTGCTTAAAGGTCCCTCATCCCTTCTCAGACTCCCGCTGAGCGGCTTGGAGTCCTCCCTCGCTCCATTTCGCCCTGAGAGCGTTAGGGGTTTCTAAATGTAAGCGCCTTTGTGTTGGAACGAAACTTTTAGTTTAAGGGAAAATCTTTTAAGCCACTGATTGTTCTGACTTGCTAAGTTTACTCAGCAAGCGTATGCTGGCTCTGCCACTGCACAATAAAATCAAGGGAGGACAGTGGCAGGTCAGGCAAGGGGGGACATGTTTTGCATTTAGGGAGTTTGACCACTGAAGTCAAGGAGAGGAGCTCGTTCTGAATTGTTACAAACATTAAAAAACTTCTAGATGTTTTAGCACTTTGTGTTCAAAGGCGAAACCTGCAGTATTTAGAAAGAAGTAAAATCGGGGTGCTCTTGGGCCGGAGGTTGTTTTCTGGCGACGGTTTACACCGTGTTCTCCTCGGCCATTCCATCAGACCCTGGACTACTAAAATCCTTTGAAAGTCACTTGTGCCTACTGTGTGCTGATGAATTTTGGGGCCTCTTTTTACTTTGCAACAACTTTTATTTCTATTTATTTCTTCTTTTTTAAAAAATCTGGCAACACTGACCCTCCCTGGTTGGAAAAAAAAAAAATCTTTCTGCTTTATTTTCTGGTCCCTTGTGCGATGGGCTTGTTTAAATCCCAGCGTTTTGTCCGCAGCGTTAACTGCAAATGGTTTAGGCTCTGGGACAGAACATTTGGGGAAGCTTTGAAAAAGACCCCAAACTGTTAAATTCCCAGCTGGGCTGTGAGAGCTAATAAAAGACTTGAGACACCTCCTTGGGCATTAGAAGAAGCATTTTTTTTTTTTATGGGCTGAGACAAGCGACATCTAGGCCCCTCGCAATACTAGCTGCTTTACCACTCCGCAGACACGAAATGAAAGGCTTTACCGCATGAACATTTGAAGGAACTTTCTTTGGGGGGCGTTGGGGGCCATCCGCGAAGGGAGGGAGTGTGCAGGGAGCCGAGGAGGAGCCTCCCTGCTTTCCGAGGGCCGTGGGGTCGGGATCTGTAGGTGCAGCCTGGTGACAGTCGGTCCCGCAGCCATAGAGGTCCTTTCCCCAAGTTAGCTGAGCGCCTGCCACGGAGATCCCCGGAGCCTCGGGCCTCGTGCGGCCGCTTTGGAGGAACCCACATGAACCAGCTCTTCCGATCCCCACGCCCAGCTCCTTTTCCCTCCACCAGGTCCTGGATGTGCAGCGGAGGGACGAGGGCTTGTCGGGTGGGAAACTTAATTCAAAATGGCTGCTGGAACCGCTTGGGTTTTATTCGTAGCAAATGTTGCCAATTTCTCCGGCCAGATATGCCGAACCGATCCTCAGATACAGTCCAGGGCTCAGGCCCTCCGACTTCGGGGCTATAGGAGGAAGGGGAGGTGAGCAGTCACCTGGGCGTGGGGGAGGAAAAGAAAAAAAGTAGATGACAAAATCAGAGAGGGGGTCCGTGCCTCTAGCTCCTCCGGCTGTTTTTCTTGGGCACCTTTTTTCACTGACCGGGGACTAACCATTGTGTTGTTTGTGACTGTTGTATTTTCTTGCAGACACCCCCTCTTCCCTCTCTTAGCACTGATTTTTGAGAAATGTGAATTAGCTACTTGTACCCCCCGCGAGCCGGGGGTGGCGGGCGGGGACGTCTGCTCCTCAGAGTCATTCAATGAAGATATAGCCGTGTTCGCCAAACAGGTCAGCAAAATAAACGTTAAAAAAAAAAAAAGTAAAAGAAACATAAAAGAACCCCCCTCCCCCAACACCTCCACCCAGTACATTTTCAAAAGCAGCCAGCAAATAGTCCACCCTAAGCCATGCGTGTTACATCCACCCTCAGATTTTCCTCTTCTGTGAGAGTCTGCGGATAACTTAAAATCGCCCATATTCATACCCACTCACCCTCCATAAGCCACCGCAGAAAGCTCACTCTGTAAAATAAAATCGAGCACACCACGCGTTGTAGCTGCTTTGGACTTGGCGAGCTGAGCAGCGTCCCGGAGAAGCGAGAAGCGTAGTTGCTAGCAGAAGTAAGACTGAGCTCTGGGCTTGTTTTCAGCTTATTTAATTCACACCGAAGTGTTTCTGAGCAGGACGAGCTCGGTGTCATCGAGTCCCTCCCGGAGGTTACGTCCTGCCCCCGACAGTGTAATGAGGCAAAAAACTAGGAAGACGACCAGATTTCAAATTTTCTTTCTTTTTTCCCCCCTCCCTCTCCCTTCTCCTTCTCACTTGTATTTAGATTCGCGCAGAAAAACCTCTATTTTCTTCTAATCCAGAACTGGATAACTTGGTAAGAGTGGACCCCTACTCCCCTCCCCCCATCGGCCCCCCAGCCCCCACCTCCAGCTCCCTCAGCTTTGCTTTGAGAGCCCTGGGGTTTCTAGACCTGTCTTTCCGTGGCTGCAAGTTGGCTGCAAATGCTTCCGTCCACGGACAAGTGGTCGGGTACAAGGTCTCGGGAAATAAATTCATCTCGAGAGGGGCCGGGCGAGTCGGCGCGGGGAAATGCGAGCTTTTGTTTTTTATGACAGCCGGGCTGCGCAGCTCTAATCAGCGCCGGGATTTATCTCCGGGCCTGTCAGCGTGTGTGCTTAAACTTTGCGGACTTCCCAGCCCTCAAAGTATCGTCACGAGGGCAGCGACTGGGCAAGAGCCCCCAAACAACTAGTTTCCCTGAAAGGTGTGCAGAAGGCAGCAGGAACTTTGCAATGTGAAAAAGCCACAGTTTGGGGGCTATTTGGAATATTTTCTATCCACTCCTTCCAAGGAAACATCTAGTCCAGTGCTGTGGCCCTGGGGAGGGAGGGAGTGGGGCCAGTGGGACTGAGAAAGGGGAGAGCCATGGGGGAGGAGAGTGTTTATGATCCCCACTTAGATGCTTTGTTGTTGTTTTAGCTATTTTTTCTTCTTAAGAAATATAAACCTCTAGATGGTACCCAGTCGCTGCTATTAAGTTTTAGTGTTATTGCCATAAATCAAAATAACTCTATTTACTGATGGGAGGGGGTGGGCTGGAGATGCCAGCGCTGTGACAGCCAGTTTTCTGCAAACCAGGAATGGGGTGCTCATTCTTTTTGTATCTTTGCAGATGATTCAAGCCATACAAGTATTAAGGTTTCATCTGTTGGAATTAGAGAAGGTAATTTCTCTAGCGTCTTTTCCTTCTACTTCTCCCTTACCCCCAAACACACACGGGGGAGGGTTCAGAATGGCTGAAGTTCAGGCTTCTGAGACATTTGCATAAATGTCTTTTTTTTTTTTCTGGTAATTAGTGTCAAGGCCAATCTTAGCGTCCATTTCTCTTCTCAGTTTAATTACAATTTCAGCCACTAAAACCGGGATCACAAACGCCCTAGCCTTGTGTTCTTTCTCAATACCTTGCTGGCTTTGTGTAAATAGTTGCAATTCTGTGCATCCCAGTTGATGTTTAAAATGCTGTTGTGAGCTTGCTTCCCAGCTTAATATCTCTATGGTCTCCTCTCTTCTTCCTCCTCTTCTTTGCTACCTCTGAGGGCAGAAAAAGTTTTGTTTAGTTTTAGTGAGTTTCTGGAAGACAGTCTGAGAGCAGCAGCAGGTCAGACACAGAGGAGAGGTGGAGGGGGAGGAGGAGGAGAAGCCGGCGAGGAGTCTGGAGGAGGCGGTGGGGGAGGCACATTAAACGTTTTGCAGAGACAAAGCAGAGCTGATAGTTGTGTCAATTTCTTGAATCTGTGAATCCTGCACACACCCCACCTTCGCACTCAAGAAAGGGTGTGGGATAACATGATTTTGCTAGCTGTTCTATAAATCTCAGCAATAAAAACTTAATGCATTGTAATTCAAACTAACATTAAATTGCAAGTACACTAGGGGTTCTTGTGAATTTTTGCATGTCAATGATGCCTGGGACCTGTAAGAGACCTCTCCACTTGTACCTAAATATTTTGAGGCATTCTTTTACCTTGTTTTTTAAAAAAATCAATTTGATACGTTTTTGTGGTTGTAGGTTTTTTATATCATGAGTACTGGCAACTTTATTTCCTCCTATTTTTTAAAAGGAAGTATCCTAAAATGTGCTCCTTACAGATAGAAACTCTTACTACAAATGTTATAGGGACTTGAATTGACAGACATATATCCTATGCCACCATAATACAGGTCCTTTGGAGAAAAAAATAATATGCGTGTGTGTGTATATATATGTATATGTATACATACACAATATATATGTGTGTGTGTGTATATATATATATATATATATACACCTTAGACGCATTGGAAAGGGATTTATCATAAAGTAACTGGATGAAATTAAATAGTTTACCTTAAATGTCACCCATGCAGGTCACCTCTCTAATGGCCACAGCCCCAGGAGCAGATGAATTTAACACGGGTGTTGAATATGTTGTAGCCTGTGAATCATCTTGTCACTGTCAATTTTCTGGGATATCTCTATTTTGCAAGAAAAGAAAGTTATTCCTAATTCTGGATGCGTCTAGGGGTCTCTGGAGGACAATTGCCCTGTGTTTCCCCTATTTGGAAGTTTGGATCTCACAAGGGGGGTGGATTGCACTTGTCAATGTCATTTATGCACTCCTGATTATATTTCCATTTTTTTATTTCTGTCATAATGTAGGTACACGAATTGTGTGACAATTTCTGCCACCGGTATATTAGCTGTTTGAAAGGGAAAATGCCTATCGATTTGGTGATAGACGATAGAGAAGGAGGATCAAAATCAGACAGTGAAGATATAACAAGATCAGCAAATCTAACCGACCAGGTATGCGCTTTTCAATTTCAACATCCCTGGAAAAAAATCTGTATGCATATTGCTGGCTGGGTCACTACCACCTCCTTTTATTATTTGCATATGATTAAGTCCCTTTTAGATACATTTCCATCGAAATGAAAATTTTTGAATAATGTGGCTATTATTGCTTCATTAAGGCTGGCTCTGGGATTCGACCTGGAGAGATGAGCTTGTAAAAGCTTTGCTAGCAAACTTGACCTGTTTCTTGTCGCTTTTAATTTTTGTCTTTATTTTATTTACCCTCTATAATAATGGGAGTGTTAACTGCCAGTGACCGCCTCTGATTGTAGGGCTTTGTTCAGGAGCATTTTTTCCCCCTTCTTTCTCCAAGAAAAGAAAAGTGTAGGGTCTGCTTATTTCTTATTTTATTAGGAATAAATCCAAGATAGGTGGTCTAAGAGAGACAGCGAGGGTTTGAAATCTAGCAAATGCTGGCTATTTTCTCCCTGTCTATACGGTTCATTAGCCTGTCTTGTCAGTTTTCCTCGGCCGAACGCTTCTAGACCTCACTGAACATTGCTTTGTGCGGTGTTCGCTGCAAGCTCGCCCATTTTATTGTACTTAATAGAAAAAATAAGACCAGGCCGAGGTTATAAAAACAGATAAATATGGACTTTTCGCCTCCTCCTTTCCGCTCATCCTCCAGCTGGTACGTGCTTTGGGCCCTCTAGGTTGGCAGCTTTTGGAAGTGTCAGCGTCAAGGGGCACCCTGTGGCTCCCTCGGTGTGGAGGGTGGGGAACCTCGCGCCTGCCTTCTCTCAACTGAGGGCCTTTGCTGGCTGCGCCCCCTTCTCTGCGGTCCTCCCTCCAGGCCCTTCTTCCGACGCGTTACTAAGTGGGGACGACTTTTATTTGGAGTTGCTGGGGGCGGGGGGCGCGGATTTCTCTCCCTCACCCCGACACCAGCGTTTGCTCCCAGTTTCTCTCTCTCTCCTGTCGCTGTGTCTCTGGATCGGCCCAAAGGAGTTGCAAAAATGCAATGAAAGTGAAAACGTGAGGAGTGAGTGAGATGAAACAGGGCTCAGGACAGTTCTGTTGCGAATTGTTGTGAAGCGGCTAGAGATTTGGGTAGCCAGCCTTCTCTGCGCCCTCCCACTCACCCTCCCCCCCTCCCGGACTTATAAATGAAGGCCCAGAGTTGTTTCTCTTTTTGACTTGGCACGTGAGTCCCGACTTGAGGGAAGAGATCAGTCTGCCTTTGTTAAGCCAAAGGCCAGCTACTCCGACAGGATTTTCCTTTGCAAGCTCTGCCATGATCACTGTTGGCCAGTGGCTGTCTTGTACAGTCCTTGCTTGAGTGCCTGACACCTCATTCTTGGTGTCATCTTATGGTTTCCTTCTCTCAACGTCATCCTCTTAAAATAAATTCCCTGCTTGGATTTCTCTGGGCAACCCCTCGACATAGGCTGAATTTCTCTTTTGCTTATTATGAGTGGGGGAAGGCAGAGGAGAGCTTTACAAGTGCCAATACGCCGGGTCCTCACTATTATTTGGTGAGTTAGAAACTTTCAGCAGTGTAGACGAGTGCACGGAACCCGCAGCAAGTGCAATCCCGTTGCGGCCAAGCGGAGGTGGGAAAACTGCAGGCGGCTCCGGGCCTTGGCCCTGCGGGCTGCGGAGCCCCATGCCTGGTTCAGCCCACCAGCCCTCACCCGGGAGCCATAAAGTGCAGATTCCGCTGAGGAACCCTTTGGTAGCTGCTGTCGAATAAAAATTGTAATCCAACAAGCCTAACTAGAAAATGGGATTCTAAAAGCTCCGGAGTGCTGGGTACATAAAGCTATTTGAGCAAATTACAAGAATCGCTTAGGGGCATGAATGAAATCAACACTTTAATTGCCTCCAAAATGAAGATTTATACCCCATTTTCTCAACGAATCATTATTTTATTAAAGTCAAAGATAAAAGACCAAAGTTATGGGGCTTTTTTTGTGGGGAGAGGGGATACACAATTGATATAATATCACTGAGTTCTCCCCCTACTCCTTTCGTAAACTTTTGTTACCTGATTACCTTAATTTGAGATATGCAAAGATTGGTATGCAATTGTACTGGGTAAAAATTCACATTTTATTCTCTTCTACCTCTAAAACGAGAATCGTACATCTAGTCCCCGCCGTTTAAGGGTGGGACTTCGCAGCTTTGGCTGAGCTCGTGGCGCTGTTGGTCTATGCGCGTGGGCTCGCTCGCGTGACCCCCTCAGGCTCACCCACGTATCCTTTGATGGGAGGGCAACAGGCCCAAGTTTATTCTTATAATTACCCGGTTCTCGGGAGCCAGGAGCTAGCGTGCCTAGGTCGGGTTTGGCGAGGGGAGCACAGGGCGCAGGGCACACGCGGTACAGTGCCTCGGACGCCGGTGGGCTCCTCTGCCCTGGGGAGGTCGGGAGCGAGGGACAACGCACCAGGCTACCCCCTGGGCGCCAGTTCTTCGGACTGGTGCCTGCTAGCCTGTCCCCGGGGGCTCTGAACCCCTAGTGCAGCGCCCTGGGGGCCGGGCCAAAAAGGATGGCCTGTCCACCTGTTTGCGAATGCGGCCCAGCCAGTTGGAGCCTCCGAAGAAGGTGCGCTCCGGGACTGGACGCTTCTGGTGCTGTGTGAACGCAGGGCCTCGTTAGCTCATTAACCCCTCTGTCTCTAGGGCCTGCTGGCAGCACGGTTTATTTTATTTTACTTTTTTTCCTCGGAGGGCGCGAAGGCTGCCACCCGCACGGGGACCTCGGATCGACGACTTTGATGCCAGGCGGTTTCCCGGAGGGCTAAGTCGGCGGAAATCCACTGGGCCTTGTAGTGTTGTTGGTTTGGGTTTTAATTTTTTTTATTTTTTATTTTTTCGTTCTGTCTCTCTTTCTATATATTCTTTTTATCAGATTAAGATACCTAGAAACTGTAATCTCATTCTCTCCCCACCTCGGTTCTTCCCCCCCACCCCCAGTCTCGGAGGCCGCCTGGAGGTCTCATTGCGGGAGAGCCACTTCTGGCGGGCTCAGGACACCTCCTGGGCGCCCTCTCCCGACCGCCACGCTCTCGGCTCCGCTCCGACGCTCCAGACGCCCGGGGGCTGGGGGCAGCGAGGGGCGCGGGGACCTTCCGGGCCTCGGCGTGCAGCAAGGGCCCTGCTGCGACCCGGGAACAGACAGAGAGGGGTCCAAGGTGCCAGGCGTCGAGGCGAGGATTGGGTCTGGTTGGCGGCGAAGAAGAAGGATGCGGGTCCCAGGAGAGGTGGGCGCTTGTTTGGGGCGCCGGTGGTGGAACTGGGCACAGCAAGAAGGAAGGGTTAGGCGGGGAAGAGCCTGGCCACCCAGATGCTAGACTTTAGGCCGCGCTCAGGGGAGGAGCTGTCGCCTTCCTTCCTAGGGTTGTCTGTTGCTCACCACTCCTTGAATCTAAGCATTTTCCACTCCAGGAATGGATAGGGAGAGTGGAGAGAGGAACAGAGGCTCCAGGCCCCCAAGGCCGCCTCCAGGGGTGGCCACGCCTGCCCGTTGCGAGCCGAGATTAGTTGGCCGTGTGCTCGGGCGTCGGCGGCGGCCCTCCTTCTCCCCATAAGCAGCGGGAGGCAGAGAAATGGTCCCTTTGGATTACAGTCTTTATTCAGCAGCAGCTCTCCGGGGGGTCCTCGTCTGAATCTGCATTTAGCAGCTCCTGGGCGAAGGCTGGCGGGCTGCACCGGGCGCCCTGTTGCATGTTAATCCAGATTTGTCTCTGACGTCTGGGGAGAAGTAATACGGCTTGCGGAGATGGAACCAGAGAGCCACACTCGCCAGGCAGGTTAAATGCCAAGTGCTGGCGGGCTCCCCGGGAGGCGGGGGTCGTCGGGGCTGTGCGGCCCAGGCTGGAGAGCGCAAGGCCGTCAGGCCTCCGGGATCTGGGACAGGCCTGGGCCAGTGCGCTTTGGTTCCCAAGGGGGCCTGCGAACTCTGGTGGCGATGGGTTTATTTCAAAAGTTCACACTTCTGTTTCTAAAGCACAGTTTGGGTTAAAGTTCTTAAAACTGAAGTGAGATTTGACTGAAAACACCTTCCTCCCCTCCAAGTAGGGATGGGGATTCATCCAAAGGACATTCAAGCTTTCCCTTTGGGGGAGGTGTTATGGTAAAGGCTGGGGCTGGAAGGGCAAGGAAAAATCTAATGTCCTCGTGGATTGGATGCTGCCTTAGAAACAAATAGATGGAGCCAGCGGATGTTTACTAATACTAGAAATGTCCCCTATTCATTTTCATCCAGTAAGAAAAATGGACACAAACAGTGGGAGGCAGGAAAATGGTCCCTTTGTCAGGTAGTTTGTTTTTAAATGCTTACATTTGGATACATCTTATTTAAATTATAAACGCTTCATAGGTTCCCACTTAATGCCTTCATCCTGGAACCTCTCAGTGCACAGGCCTTGCAAGTGACAAAGTCTTAGCATCATCTAACTTTACTCTTGATTGTTGTCAGGGGTCATGGGGTATAGTCTTAATTCCTTTTTAAAAATATGTCAAAGGGAAATTATGGCAAGATCCTCTTTAATGATTAAATAATAAGGTGTTGACTGCTTGTCACTACACTGGCTAATTGGGATGTTCATTCTAGGCCCTTTATTGCTTAGTACGCTTTGAATGAAAAGTTAGTTGTTTATCAGGTGTGTTTTTATTGTTATTTTTCAGATTGACTTTTAGTATGTATTTATGTGTGAATTTCAGGGTAGGGATGTATTGATTCTTAATAGGGGCACTTAAACATTTTAGAAAAACAATAAGAAAAAAAGTACAGACTGTATGCAGATATGTTGAGATCAATTGCATTGTTAAATGTCTTGAAGTCTAAACGCTAATACTATAAAAATTATTCCCTTTTCATAGCTCCTCTCTCTGTCTCTCTCTTTCAATCTCTCTCAGTGGAAGTCCCTAGTGCAAGTTCCATGGTTAATAGAAAGCAATGATAGCGATGATACTAATGTTACTTTGTACAAAGTAAAGCCTCATAACAGTAACTGTTGTTCAGTGATTCAACTAGCTCTGTGGCAGTAGGTCACTCAAATAAATAGCAATTCCTGTCCCATCAGAATGACTCCATTGCTCATCATTTGGAAGAATATTGAGTAGTTGTGTGTTCTATAGCTATTGGTCCTAACTTAGAGACTTGTATTAGAAAACACAGAGAAGTTTGAATAGTAGAGGAAGAAGAGAGGAGGAGGAAGAAAAAATGGATTAACATATGGGCCCTGTTTTCAGAAAAGTAACTGAAATATCATGCTATAATTGCCCAACTTTGAAAATAAACAAATTTTAAATCATTATGTTTTCAAACACTCATATGTTTAAATTTTAAAATGTTTGTCATAGTCCAAAAGATTTAAAACACAGCTGTTGCTGGGTGATGGAAGGAAAATTATTCTTAAAACACAAAGACTATTTGTGGTCCCATAGCAGCAACTTACGTTTATTAAGGCCAAGTAGATAGACTAAAGTATTACCATGAGGCCTACTGTTGTAAAACTAGCTTACCTTCCCTCACAGGTGGAGTTGGAGAAACTGTGAAGAATGCATAACAAGTTATATTAAGACACTTGCCATAAATGAAAATACTGTCTACATGAATTCAAATGAAGTATTTTCATATTGTTAATGTTATGCCTTCCATTGCAACAACAATATTTTCTTATGAAATGTAAATATGTCAAACAATTGGTGAAATGCTAAAGTTTTAATAAATGATCATTTAATCATCAAACACAACCCAAGTATGTATACAGAAACTTTTAAAGGAAAGTCGGCATATGGCCAAATTCCTATAGGGACTAACAGGGAAATGATCAAAAAATCAACATGAAATAAGACATCCTGTAAGAAGGTCTATAATTCAAAATTATTTGACTCCACTGTCAGGGAAATAGTTGAAGGATAGTAAACTGATACCGTTCTCAGTCATTTTTGTTGCACAGTGTTAAATGTTTGCAACTGCAGCATTTTACATGGCCTTTTTTGGGTTATGGTATATGTTGTATTTTTATCAAAGTAGTACTTCAATTTATGTTATAATTGAAACAAAAATTTTTGCTATTTCTCCTGAGTGCAAAAAAGTTTAATATTTAAAAATTACACCAAAATTATGGGAAAGTATTCTTTTACAAATAAAGAAATAAAAATAGAATTCATGTGACACAGTTTATCTGACAGTTGTGCAGATGTTAGGCATAAAGGTTTTCAAAATCCCAAGTAAAACAACACTGCTGTAAATCATATTGGGCTTACTGTTCTTACTCAGCAGGAAATATCAGGGTATAATACCTGTTTAAAAAGTTAGGGTCTAAAACACATACAATACAGTCTCTCAATTTAAGTTTTAATAACAATTCCAAAATTTGACTTTTAGCATCCAGTATATATTTGGATATTTTAGTATCCTTAGCATTTGTAAATGAACCATGTATGTATAAAATCAATTTTGAAAAATTCAAGCAGATGAGTGTATCCATGTAGTGTAACAGATGAAAGAATATCTTAACTGTATCCTTAATTTAACATGCCATGATTTCAAGATTACAGGAATTGGGGGAAGCTTTTTGGAGTCTTAAACAGCCTCTCTCTAGGAAGTGTATCTATATTGGGCAATTGCTGGATTCCCAACACTTATAAATTTGACATTTTAATAAGCAGTGTAAAGGATACTGTGTGAAATAAGCAAGAATATATTCATTTAAATATTCATCACTAGAATCCAGTTTCAGTCAATTTAATGCATTCAAGTGCGTAGAATTAACGCAATTGGCAACATTTTACTAAACTCTCTTTGAACAGTACTCTTTTGCCAATGGCATTTCTTAATCTAGAAAATATGTTCTTATTAAAGGAAAATGCAAGAGTGCAAATCTTTCAAAATTATTTTATATGTCTTGACTTCTTGATTCAGAATTCCTAAAATTGACTAAACCATGCCATAAAGAGTATATTCTTCAGTGGAAAAAGCTTATTTCTACATTTATTGAATTATATACTTGTTGTTTATAGGTGTCATGAGTATATACAATCAAATACAAATTATAGCCAGAACTATGTTATTAACTGTTTTTAAGATATGAAATAACTATGTTGTGGCTTTTCTATGACATATGTGCCAACTTATATGGCATAAACTAATGGAGTGCAAATAAGTTGTGAAAATAAATTTTACTTTATTTATAATTCTCAAGAATACATTTCTACAATTGATTCTTCCCTTGACACTTCATAACTCCAGTTACAATTAATAGAATTTATACTCATGAGGTAAAGAGCCTTGAGTGTGCAGTGTTACAAATTCTTTAAAAACTTCAATGAAATCATATTCTTCTATAGAAAGGAAATGCTGTTACTATCAGTAAGTTAACTAAGTAATACTTTAAAAATGACCACAACCTTTTATGAGTTTAACGAGTTTAAGCAGTGTTGTAGTCGTGCTGGTTCTTTTTCATTTTAACCTAATACGAAATCTTACATTTTATAACGGACTCAAACATACATTATTTTGACTCACTTAGAAGATAGTAGTAAATAAATAACTAATATTTTGAATGATACTAGAATTATTCTAATATCAATATACGACAACATTCTAATAGCAATACCTGGCAACATAAGCTAACCTAGATTCATTGTTACTCATGAAATCCCATTTCTATAGATTTTTCCTTACACTTTACAACATGGTAGCATGTTTATTACTCATTAGCTATAAATTTCTGGGTTGTTGATTATTCTTTAGCAAGTTAGAACTATAACCCTTTCTTTTTCTGATTACTTCTTTTCCACTGTTTGGAAACCTTCTATGCCTGAGACTTGAACTTAAACCAGTTTCCTAGGTCTCATTTTCCTATTGGAGTTCCTTGTGGGTTATTACCCATATGTGAGTTATTTTCCTCAGAAGATGAAAAATGTTACTTTAGAACAGGAATGAACAGCAGCCAAAGTCATCAAATATTCCCAACCTGTGCTTTGTAATTAGGTAAAAAACTGAAAACTGTTATTCTTATTTGCCTTCCCTAGGGCTGTGAACACTTGATATAAAGATTAATATCAGCCCCTTTCTGTTCTTCCTCTAAAGGCTTAAATGTTTATTTTCAGTGACTGTATTCTTAACTGATAGTCCATATTTGGTCCCAGACCTCCGTGATTTGCATTTTATTCTGAATTTGCATTCACATTATGTCCCATAGAAACTCTTTAAAGTGAAGCGTGTTTATGACTATTATGAAACTCTGGAAAATGAAGTTTATAATGAAAGTGACACAGCCATCAAACGGAGAATGAAGGGAACAATTTGATGTAAACCCAGAGTTTACTTACCCCATCCCAACTTGGGAAATGCTTATTTCTCTTCTTTTAAAAATATAAGAAGCTGAATGCATAAGAATTTCTTTGACAATAAAACTCCTCTTAATGTCTCCATAACTATTTGGATGTATTCTAGAACATTAATTTAATTTGATAGACAAGCTGTGACCTATAGGGTTTTC
>RJWJ010039916.1:0-14204 GCA_004363605.1 Indri indri | reverse complement strand
AGTAGAAAAGGAATAGATCATTTTCATGTAGAGAAAGTAGGAAATTGAAGTTGAATCAATGTTACTGACTTGACATGCTACATGATTTTTTTTAGAGATTCTAATGGGACAGAGCTTTTGATAGATCAATAACTGAGAAAAACTCCTGAGGAAACAATACATGATTTGGAAACAAAAGAGATAAAAATTAGAAGAACAAGTTGCTATTAATATTAAATTCAAATGACAACATAAGACATTAAAAAATAAATATTATTGACTTAGATACACAGAATGAAAAAAGCTATACATTATTATTTTTAATTTATATATTTTAAAATTTTTATTTATTTATTTATTTATTTTTTCAGACACAGTCTCACTCTGTTGCCCAGGCTAGAGTGCTGTGGCATCAGCCTAGCTCACAGAAACCTCCAACTCCTGGGCTCAAGCAATCCTCCTACCTCAGCCTCCCCTGTATCTGGGACTACAGGTGTCCGCCGCCACACCTGGCTATTTTTTTCTATTTTTAGTTGCCCGACTAATTTTTTTTCTATTTTTAGTACAGATGGGGTCCGACTCTTGCTCAGTCTGGTCTCAAACTCCTGACCTCAAATGATCCTCCTGCCGTGGCCTCCCAGAGTGTTAGGATTATAAGCATGAGCCACTGCAACCAAGCTTTAATTTATAAATAATAGTCATATGTATTTATGGGGTACGATTTGATGTTTTGATATATATGTATATACACATTATAGAATTATAAAGCCAATCTAATAATATGGCCATCACCGTATTTACTTACCAATTTTTTCTTGTCGCGTGAACATTTAAAATCTACTCTCTTAGGATATTGAAATATATATTACATTATTGTTAACTATAGTCAAAATGCTGTGAAATAGAACTCAAAAACTTATTCCTACTGTCTAATTGAAACTTTTTACCCTTTGACCAACAACTTCAAATCCCCCTCTCTGCCTTCTGGTATCTACCAGTCTACTTTCTATTTCAACAAATTTGACTTTTTTAGATTTCAGATATGTGAGATCATGCATTACTTGTCTTTTTGTGCTGGCTTGTTTCACGTAACCCAATGTCCTCCAGGTTCATTCATGCTGCCACAAATGATAGGATTTCCTTCCTTATAAAGGCTGAATGGTATTCCTTTGTATATATACCACACTTTTTAATCCATTCATCTTTTGGTGGACACATAGGTTGAATTCTTATCTCGGCTATGGGTTAATAATGCTGCAATGAAAATGAGAGTACAGTGTCTTTTCCATATACAGATTTCAATTCTTTGGATACACAACCAGAAGTGGAATAACTGGATTATATTGTAGTTCTATTTGTAATTTTTTGTGGAGCCTCAATTATGTTTTCCATAATGGCTTTATTAATTTACATTACTACTAACAGTGTATAAGAGTTCCCTTTTCTCAATGTCCTTGCCAATACATCCTATCTTTCATCTTTGGATAGTAGCCATTCTAACAGGTGTGAGGAAACATTTCCTGTGGTTTAAATTTGTATTTTCCTAATGATTAATGATGTTGAGTATTCTTGTACATATATATTGGTCATTTGTATATAGTCTTTTGAGAAATGTCTGTTCAGGCTCTTTACCTATTTTTAATAGAGTTATTTGTTGCCTTGCTATTGAGTTGAGTTTCTTATCCATTTTGAATATGAATTCCTTATCAGATGTTCGAAAATATTTTCTCCTAATCCATAGATTGTCTCTTTACACTGCTGATATTTTCCTCGGCTGTACAGAAGCTTTTTAGTTTGATACCATCCCATTTGTTTATTTTTACTTTTGTTGCCTGGGCTTTTTGGTGATGTCCAAAAAAAACAAAAAAACAAAAACATTACCTAGACCAGTGCTGTGGAGCTTTTCCTTTATATTTCTTTTTCTAGTAGTTTCACAATTTCAGGCTGACATGTAAGTCTTTAATTCATTTTAAGTTGATTTTTGTATATAATATATATAAAAATAAAGGGTTTGAGATAAGAGCCCAATTTAGTCTTCTGTATGTGGATATCCAGTTTCCCAAAAATCATTTATTGAAGACTTTTTTCTCCCTATTGAGTGTTTTTGTCAACTTTGTCAAAAATCAATTGACTGTATATGTTTGTTTTCATTGGTAGGTATGTCTGTTTTTATGCCAGTACCATGTTGTTTTGATTATTATAACTTTGTAATGTATTTAAGTTATGTAATATATGTGTATAATATTCCTGGAAGACATAAAGTACTCTTATGAACAATTATATGACCTAGAAGAAATTAATAAATTCCTGGAAATTTATAATCTACTTAGACTTAATCATGAAGAAATAAAAAAATCTGAGCAGAACAATGATGTTTGAGGAGACAGAATGAGTAATAAAAAATCACTCATTAAAGAAAAGCTCAGGACCTGACAGGTCCACAGGTGAATTCTACCAAATATTTAAAAATCTAATACTAATCCTCTTCAAACTCTTCCAAAAAACCGAGGAAGAGGGAATACTTCCAATCACATTTAAGGAAGTCAAATTACCCTGATACCAAAGCCAATCAAGAACATACAAAAACAAAAAAAAAAAAAAGAAAATTATAGGTCAATACCCTTGTTGAATAGGTACGCAAAAATCCTCAACAAAATACTAGCAAATCAAATTCAACAGCACATTAAGAAGATTTTTTACCACGTTTAAGTAGAATTTATCCCTGGGATGTAAGGATAGTTCAACATACATACATCTATAAATCTAATACAGTGCACTAACAGAATGGAGGGGAAAAACATATGATAATTTCAATAAATAGAGAAAAAACAACTGACAAAATTCAACATCCTAATGTGATAAAAACCCTCAACAAATTAGATATACAAGCAGTCCACCTCAGTGAAATAAAGGTTATATCTGACAAACTCAGAACTGCTCAACAGTGAAGTTGAAAACTTTTCCTCCAAGTTCAGGTATAAGATATAGGTGCCCACTCTTGCTACTTCTAATCAACGCAGTATTGGGAGTTCCAGCCAGAGCAATTAGGCAAGAAAAATAAATAAAATGCATCCAAACAGAAAACGAAGAAGTGAAATTGTCATTCTTTGCCAATAACATGATCTATATAGAAAACTCTCAAGAATCAACCAATCCCCTCCTCCACTCTTCCCCCTGCTTGATTTCCAAAAACTTTTACTTCTCTCTGTACACAGGTGTTCTCGATTACTTCCGATTTAATAGCGAGTACATGTGGTATTTGTTTTTCCATTTTTTAGATACTTCACTTAGGATAATGGTCTCCAGTTCCATCCAAATTGTTGCAAAAGGCATTAATGCATCCTTTTTATGGATAAGTAATACTCTATGATATACATATACCACATTTTGTTAATCCAATCATGAATTGATAGGCACTTGGGTTGATTTCACATCTTTGCAATTGTGAATTGTGCTGCAATAAACATTTGAGTGCAGGTGTCTTTTCTGTTAGTGTGTTTTTATTTTTGCTTCTTTGATTTACTATTTCAGTCTCTTTTTTTCAGTCAACATGGAGGGAAAGTGATCTATACTCTTAACATTAAATCTCATGTTTTTAGGTGGCTTGAGTATCTGGGATGTGAGATTCTAAGTGCTTCTTACCCCTTTTGTTTCTTCCTTTATGTAAGGCAAGAAGACTAGATGGTGTTGAGTTGTCTAAGTGTCCTAAGTTAGATAACGCTATTTCAAAATGGTTACTTCTCTTCTCTCCATGCCTGGGGCACAAAGGAAGTTTGTTTGGATCTTCCCTCTTAAGATGTTAATGCAGTTTTTGGAGGTAAAATCTGTAAAACTATGGAGCTCTCTTAAATCTGGTCCCAAGGGTTTTTCACTCTCAAGCCTCTGGCAATTAATCAACATCATCATGTACATGGTTCTACTAATTTATGGCTAGAGAGGCTTTGGGCAAGTAGATTTCAGGTGTGATTCTCTGTATTTGTCAGTCTCTTCAAATTTCAGGGTAGCAGTTAGTACTGTAAAAGTGTTTCTCAGATGATTTTAGGGGAAGCCATTGATTTTTGGTTCACATTTTGATGGTATTTTTGTTGTATGACAAGAGTCTAAGATCTGTACATGTAGGAGCTGAAACTGAAAGTGTATATGGATGTTTTAATGAGAAAAATTTTAAAAGGTATTGCTTTTTCAACCAGGATGAACATAAATTGACTTTCTGGGTAGGATATGAGACATTATTTGGCCAAAACACCAGTATACAATCACCTGTAGAACATTATTTAATTTCAACAGTGTTTCCTGTATACTGAATGTAGAATTAGATGAGCATAGGTTTAGAAATTGCCTTTCCCATATATATCTAGGCTTTGATCTTATGAATTCACTGAGTCTCAATTTCCCCATTTCTAAATTCAGAAAACAATAGCACTTATTTAATAAGATGCTTATTCTTTGAACAACAATTGAGCAGGAGCTACTTATTGCATCTATTTTTTTTCAGAAAAAGTAATTAAAACCCTGACAGATTAAGTAGTGCAACACCATCATACAAAATAGAAGTTACAGGTGGCAAGTCATCTTTCCTGCTTCCTACTCTAGCATGTATTGGTGTATTTGAACTCAAACCTTCTAATATTTTCAAAATACCTAAACCACCTCTTGTTTTTCTTTATTCAGCTTTCTCCCTGCCCCACATTCTCTCCCTCCCCCTTAAATTTGGATGAAGTACTACATTGAGGATTGTGGGATCTAGAATCCTAAGTGGCTACCAAAAAGCTAAGTGATAAAACTTAAAGTTGCAATATGGAATTTGATTAATGGGAAATGGGACAAATCAGGAGAGATTTATAAATTCTCCCTTCTGGAGAGTCTTCTGAGATTTCATTCTTTCTTGCAACCTTTTTGAGAGATGTCATATGTTATGTACAAGGTGCTACTGAATAAATGATTGTGTTTATTTTCCTAGGAAGTAATACATACTTTTTCTTGCCTCAGTGCAACATTTTTTTTCCCTCGATCTCATTGCCCTGGAATTACACCTCCCAACTAAACTATTAGAATATTTATTATCACCTTAATCTCATATGTGGAGAATTTAGAATTAGATAATTGGGAGTGAAACAGTTTAGAAAACAAAATCTCAAAATGAGATATTATATTTGAATTTCTCATCTACCCGAAAGCAGTAGGGACCGTATTGCTTTTGGTAAGTGGGATGGGAGTTACTTTGGCATTTAGTGGCATTACAATTACTTAAATTTCCATCAAGTGGCCCAAATGATTATGTACCCTACCTTTTTACCAATACCAACTCCCCTTCAAATCACATGTCTTCATGGGAAGTTACACCAACTGAGATTGCAGGAAATAACACAGTCCTGGTTAACATATTAATATGTATCACATTTTGGCTGAGTCTGAAAGAGACTATTGCCAAATAACCTTATACTTCAGGCATCGTCCAGGACAGTGTTGAAAGGAAATCTTCCCAGTGGTCAGACCTATGATCAGAATAATTTGTAATCTACTTTAAAGGAATGTGGCCTGGGTGCGGTGGCTCAGGACTGTAATCCCAGCACTCTGGGAGGCTGAGGTGGGCAGATCATTTGAGCTCAGGAGTTTGAGACCAGCCTGAGCAAGAGCGAGACCCCATCTCTACTAAAAAAATAGAAATAAATTAGCTGGACAACTAAATATATATATATATATATAAATAAATTAGCCAGGCATGGTGTCGCATGCCTGTAGTCCTGGCTACTTGGGAGGCTGAGGCATGAGGATCGCTTGAGCCCAGGAGTTCAAGGTTGCTCTGAGCTAGGTTGATGCCATGGCACTCTAGCCTGGGCAACAGAGTGAGACTCTGTCTCAAAATAAATAAATAAATTTAAAAAAAAGAAAAAAAGGAATGTGAACTGTAGTAAAAACCTATATGGACTTGGAAAAATAGAGAATAACTTAGAAAGTGAGTCACAAGCCTGAATATAGCATTGCATTGACAAGCGGTAAGAACGTTGGATAAAGAAACAGGTGAAAGGACTTCTTGAATGCGTTGAAAGCATTTAGATAATTTTGTCTTATACAAACTTCTCTTAATCTACTACTGAAGGACAATTCTTATATCGGATGTCAGAAGACACTCTCCTCAGTCACTCTCCTCAGTCACAGGCCATAAACAAAAGTGGACAAAGTCTATCCCAACAACGTGGGCTTCCCCTCAGTAGGGCTTTCTCTCTCCTTCCACCACTGAATCCCAACCCTCCAGAAGCAAAGACTGATGATGACACAATTTCTTTAACTTTGTATTGGGTGCCAGTGCTTTCTTATTAGAACAGATATACACTCTGAATATAGGTTTTACTGGGCATACTGCCTTTACCAGTACGACCATCTGTGAGCTTACAGAATGCCTCATCTTATGACATCATTTCATAAGATGTCATAAGGCTTGAACCAAAGGGTCCACCTTACAGCAAAAAAGATACACCAAGGTATTCATGATCATAGCACACAATGATCTTACCATGTACTTCATCAACTAGAAGTAATTGGCCTGCTAGCAATTTAGAACATTTAAAGCCTCAGTTAAAGTACTGCCATCCCTTGGTGGAGATAATGCATGCTCCCCAGGATGCAGAATACGTCTTGAACCAATAACTGATATATGTTACACTGCCTTTGTGTCCAAAATATGTGAGTCTCAGTGTAGAGTTCGCAGTGGCCCTCTTAATCACTTGAATTTGTATTTCCTAATTCTTCTAGTTTGGACTCTGGCCCATTAGGGTAAGCACATCATTCAATGGACACAGTAACAGTTTATTCAAACTTGATTTGTAACTACTGTCTGGCTTTTAGTGATGTGTTTTCTTTGACCAAGAGGTCAAAGAGAGTTATTGGTTGGAATGATTCATCCTGGTTACCACAAGGATTTGGGGGTGCAACAACACATTAGGAAAAGTGAAGAATATTGAAACCAGAGTATACACTGGGCATACCTTTATACTCAGTAATAAATATCAGTAGGAAACTATAGCAAACATAACCCAGCCAGGTCAGACAAATAAAGAGCTTTACCATAAAGAATGAGAAGAATCAAGAATAAGAGTTAGAGACAGGAGACGATGATTGTAAATGGCTCAGGATCAGCTACAGTGATAGAGACCACAGCTTGTTTTGCTAAAAAAAAAAAACAAAACAAAAAAAACAAAAAAACAAACAAAAAAAAAAAACGCCTAGTTTTCCATAAGATTATAGCTGACCGCTGTTATAAAGAGAATGTTAACCAATTCTACTTGCTCCTTTCCTCTTTAAAAAAGAGTGAGGGAAATTTTGTTCTTGCAGATTGAAATTAGAGTCTCTTTTTTTGTTTTGTTAATTGAAACAGGTTATAGCAGAAGAACACGGTTGGATCTAATGCCATTAGGAAAGCATACAAACAGCATTCTCCTCCACAGTCTCCTTTGACTGTCTTTTTTTTCTTTTGCTCAGTGCTTCATGTGTATTGGGTGACCATTGCACTTTTGAGCTAGATGAAATAACACACCACCAGGATTAGGAGGCTCCCAGGTTGGCAAATTAGAGTCTTAAAAGATGCAACCCCAAATCCTGAGATCCAAGTGCCTTTGTTAAATAGTAGCCAGTGTAGCAAGGTACCAAATATGACTGGTTAGAATCTTTTCTTCTTCACTTTTATTATTATCATCATATTATTATTTAAATTCTCACTGCCCTGAATGTGCATTTCTCAAATGAAGTGTTTCACCCTAATTTTCACTTCAGGCTCTGTTTCAAGTTAAAACAAAATTAATGAATTTTAAAAAGTTTTGAATATAATTTAGGTAGGTGCTGTAAAGCAGAGTTTATCCTGCAACTCTGTGTATTTGAGTTTAAGAAAACATTTTTAGAGAAAAAATTACTACGAGCAACGTATTTGACAGTCAGTTATATAAAAGCTTTTTAATCATCCCATATATGCATTAGTCACTTATGCATGGAAAAATAAAACACTTAGTACGTGCAACAAAGAAGAATGAATACACACATCAGAATGTAAACAGAAAAGAAGTTAACTAATAATACCCAACATTAGTATAAGCAAAACAAATCAATTCTAAATACTCTTACATACTTATATTTGTTCTCTCCCTTAATACATTATTCAATTTCACTTTCCAAAGTATCAAAAATACCAATAATATTCCATTTAAGATAATGAGATCAGTAGCTCAATAATTTTGTGGTTCAAAACACTTATACAATAGTTATAATATATGTGCATATAAAATATATATATATATATATATATATATGTATATTTCTTAGAGACAGGTTCTTGCTCTGCTGCCAGGCTGAAGTGCAGTGGCAGAATCATAGATCACTGCAGCCTTGAACTTCTGGGCCTAAGTGATCCTCCTGCCTCAGCTTCTTGAGTAGCTGGGACTACAGATATGCACTACCACAACTGACCAATTTTTTAAAATATTTTTTAGTTTTGAGGTCTTGCTATATTGCCCAGGTTGGTCTCAAACTCCTGGTGATTCTCCTCTCTCCCAAGTTCCTGGGATTTATAACGCTTGAGCCACCACAACCCAGCAATAAATCTGTTTCTATGTCTGTTTTTTTCTGGTACAGGAAATATTCAATGAGCTGTCTTTCAAAACCTATGTTATGTCCTCCTCAATTGTTACAAAATAATAAAATTGATAAGATACTGGCTGTGGGTAGAATTAGGTTGGCTTTTATTTGAATTCTTTTTGACTCCATACCATTTCTTTATTCCTAAATAAATTCATTATACTCTCCAAATAACTGTTTAGTCACCTGAAGAAAAGAGATGCTATTAATATCCTCATTGCATGGTTGGATCAATTCTACAAATATTTTTTTTTTTCAAAATTACCTTTGTTCCCAAAGTCTCCATGAAACTAAGCTATTGTGAAATATATTTCTACTGAAAATACTTTCTAGATTTTTTTTAGATTAGCAAATCTATTCTTGGCACAGGATGTAAATTCGGATAGAGTGTATTTACTTCATGTAATTGAAAAAAAAAACAATTTAGGTCTATGGAAAAAATTTAAATCATTGGAATGCTCTAAATAAAATATTTATTTTAAAAACATTCATTTATGTGGTATTATTGGACAAATTAAATCAATGAACTTTTTGAAACTAAAATAAGAACACCTTGAGAACTTCTGTTTTGAGCACAGAAACAAACAGAAAAACTACCTAGTCCAGACTTATGATACGTCAGTATATATGTTGTGATAGTGTTACTTTGCTTTGTTTGTGTCAAAGTAATGGCTTTAGTGGTTAAACGGCCATGTCAACATCTGAAAGTAGATACTTCTCTTGTTAAATTTTCATTTAGAAGTCCTTATGCATAACATTATTTACTTGGTAATTTATTTTCCTTAAGATATCATTTATTGATAATGTCTGAAAATGCAGACAAGAGCTAGGTCCCATTACTCATTGATCGTTTCCCATGAATGATGTCAAACATCAATGAAATTAATTAGCTTTGGTCCCTTCCCATAATATGTTCTGGTATATCATGACATAGTTGAATCCATGTTGTACCTCATGAAAGCTGTTACTACTCAATGACTTTGCTTTATTACTGTAATAACATATATTTGGAACATTACAGTCAACTCCTTGCTCATGATTTTCAGACTCTGACTTGCTGCATAAAAGACAAAATAATTTCGCCAAAGACATGAGTTTGTTGAATATATTCTTGGAATTTTCATTATTTATTACATCAAGTGAATTCGCATCACAATCTATACTTTCTATATTGTTCTATCAACATTATGACTTCAATACAGTAACATAAAAGGAAAAAATGTAATTGAAAATAAAATGATCAATATCCATATGTATTTAATGTAAATCCTATAAGAATTTATTTTGCATTTGAAATATTTTTTCTAAAAAACGTATTAGCTCTCCTAAAAATACTACATGAACATATTTCTATTAACTTATATGGAATTTATTTTTTTCAGTAAAGGAAATTATTTGTTTATAAAATTGTTGCTCTTCTTTGCTGAATTTATTATGTAGTTTATGGCTTTTGTTCTTATTACAAATAATAGATTTCTATTTCTAATTAATTTTTCTATTTTTATAGGTTATCAGGGAATACAATTATTAATACTGGTTTTACCTCAGGCAGATTTCATGAACTGAATTATGAGATCTAGTCATTATTCTGTAAATTCTCATGGATTTTTCCATATAGTTACCTAATTTATAGGTAGTCAATATTTTATCTTTTTTGATCGTTATTCCTTTTATTTCTTTATTTCCCAGTTATGACTAGTATTTTCTACTAAATGTTGACTAGAGCAAGTGATTGATGGCCACAATATCTTATTTCTGATTTAACAGTGATACTTCTAATATTTACAATATATTGTTTGCTTATGATATGTTTTTTGTTTGCCATGATTTTCTTTGTGATGATTTCTAACATATTAGTCATTATGTTACTAACGATTAAGGTAGCTTGTTTTCTTACTTTTTAAAATGCCTTCCCCAGGGTTTTCTGGCAAAAAAAGAGTATACACTTTTTGAGCATCTATTTTGAAGCAATATTTTTGCGAATAAAAGCTGATGATTATGACTCGTAACATTTTTTGAAATGACTGAATATCAATATACCTCTTTCTAACAGAAGAAGACCCAGGAACAATTATCAAATGTGACCTGTATCCCCATCAGTAATTCTAAAAGTTCCGTCAGCTTGCAAATTTAATAAAATTTACTGTTACTTTGGCAGTTCTTTATGTCATTTTTAAAAAGAAAATCTTATGTGAATGACTTTATAAAAAATAGCATTAAAACTATATTTGAAGCACATACTCTATATTATGGGAAAATATTTGTATATCATATATCAATATCTGATAAAGTCTTAATGTTTGGTGTGTCTAGAACTTCTACAACTCAACAAAAATACAACCCAAGAAAATGGGTTGTATAAATATTTCTTCAAAAAACATATACAAATGGCCAAACGCACACATAAAAAGGGCTCAACATTATTAGCCATCAGGGAAATGCAAACCAAAATCACAAGGAGATATTTCAACTCTACTAGGATGTCTGCAATGATAATAATAATAAGGATAATTAACAAGTTTTGACAAGAATGTGAAGAGATCGGAACTCGTGTGCATTGCTAGTGGAAATGTAAAATGATGTAGCCATTACAGAAAAGAGTTTGATGAGTCCTCAAAAAGTTAAACATGGGATTACCATGTGATACAGCAATTTCAATCCTAGGTATATACCCAAAAGAATAAAAAAAAGGTGTTAAACAGATACTTATAGAAAAAAATATTTATTATGGAAAGATTAACGATAGCAAAAGGTGAAAAAACACTTGTCCATCAACAGAATAGTCCATAAACAAAATATAGTATAAACACACACACACACACTCATGCACATTGGACTATTATTCAGGCATAAAAGGAATAAAGTTCTCGTCCATGTTACAACATGGATGAACCTGACAAACATTGTATTCAGTAAAGTAAACCAGACATGAAAGGACCAATATGGAAATATTTAGAAGAGGTAAACTCATAACTAAGGAAATAGATTAATCATTACTAGGGTCTGGGGAGAAATAGTTAACAGTTATTGCTTAATGGGTACCTAGTCGGTATACAGTCTGATGAAAATTTTAGGAAATTGTGGTGACTGTTGCACAACATTGTGAATGTAATTATGCCACCGAATTGCACATTTAAAATAGTGAAGATGCCAAATTTTATAATATATATATATATATACATACTTTATCATGATAAAAATCTATATGCAAAACACATGTGCTAATTCGTGGTGATTTGTGTGTACTGATTATAAATGATTTCACATTAGAGGAACTGGAGGAAACCAATTTGAACTTAGCATGTAATGAATCAAATAATTTTGTCTGGGGAAACAATAGTAAAAAATATCATTTAATCCTGGAAATGTGACAGAACATTCTTATTTACTATGTTTTTAGTTACATGTTAAACCAATTTTAAAATTCTTTTTTTGTTTAAAAAGATAGATCCTGAAATAATAGTGGATAAAGTTGAACAACTAAAGGTCAATCTTTGACACTAGTCTTGACTTTGCATTAACTGTGAGACCTTCTTTAAGTTGCTAAACCACTTGCAAGATCTTTCTGTCACATCTATAAAATTATGGCATTCTCAAAGATTACCTTTGAGGACCCATAAACTCAAATATGATTATTTGAATAGAATTTTTATGTTCAATCTTGACAAGTGGATATAAAAGCCATTAGAAACGTGAACTATCATTGAAGTATTAATAAAACAGTTATAATAGAAATCACCTTTATGATTGTATTAATTCCACCAGTTTCATGTGTTATTGGAATGTTTGAATAAAAGTTTTGAAATCTTGACTAAATAAGCAAAACACAGGAAAACTAGCATTTATGATATATAAACTCAAAAGTGTTCAGTTTTAGGCACGTTGTGAATGAAAAATTTCTTGTCATGTTTTAAGAATGTGAAAAAAAATATGGGAAGCTCTATCTCCTTTCAGGGAATAAATGAAACCAGAACTATCAGATTTCTTGGATGGCTGGATTGCTGATCACTTATAAATTAGTTCAACTTGCCTTCACAGAAAGGTTGACTTCCTTTCTCAGAGTCTCACTCAGAAAAATTCCTCAGAAAAATTCCATATGACAGTATGTTTCATTCTTCTTTATAAAAACAATCAAAATACATTTATTCTTTAATATTGTTTTAAATACTAAGGAAATTCTATATGTTAAAAGTATTTAAATTAATTCTTACAAATAGAAAATGTATGAACAACACTTATGAAACAGAGAGTAAGCAAGGAATTAAATCTACCTTGAAATTTTGAAGTGTAATAGTCATAGAGAATGTTCCTTCATGAACTGCTTAAGTAATGATGGGGTTTTACAGGGCTATGTATTAGCATGTAAATGTGTATAGATCATGCTCAAGTATTTTCTTAATAATACTGTTTCACTGTAGATTAATTCTCATTAAACTATCATATTTACTGCCACAAGTTTATGTTCACAATACCTAAATTGCTTTTGTATGAACCTTATTATGGGTTGTGGATGTAGGTAGTTATTCTGCATATTCAAGGATAAACTAAATTTGAAATGTGAGGCTAAAACTTGATTTTAAACTATTATTTAAATAGTCTCAAATAATTGATACTTAGTTTTCAGGCTCCCTGATCCAGATTTTCTCCCTCATTTTATCTATTCTATCACTCTATTTATAATCCTTTCCACTGTTATAAAGTGATCACAGCCTGCTGTGAGAAGCTTCCTTTACTCATAGAACTGTGTTATGGAGGTAAGGGTTAATGGCCACAGGCAGGACTCCCTGCAGTAATCTGGGCCACTTATATTTTATAGATCAGTGATTTCTTTACCCAGAATAGTCTTAAATTACAACCATGACTACACACAAACACACACACACACACGCACGCACTCATCTTTCACTTTGAAAGTTAATCTAAAGAAAATGTAGCACCTAAATGGAAGATAAAAAATGAAGATAAAAAAGAGTAACAGGTTGGAAGACATAATATTATGATTACTATTCCTATGCTATATTTTCAAAGATTTCCTCTTACTTTCAATAGTTTAATTTATATAAAAAAAATTCTTCAAGAGAAAATGTAATTCTATGGCAATTTCTCAGCTTTGAAAAAAAGCTTTAATCCACAATCCAAAATCTCTATTTTTGTCACCATCATGGATGAAGCAACTACATACATGAATACTGGTCTAGCTGCAATACTTAAATATATCAGAACTCTGCCCTCATCCACCATGCCAAAACTGAATTTAATGGTATGTGAAACTTTATTTTAATACAATCTAAAAATTAAAATAAAGCAACTTATTATATTCATGTTATTCAGTAAATGAAAGCCAATGTTCGCTCTACATAAGTTAATGTTACATATGAATAACTATCAAAGGTACTTCAAAAACAGATAACGCACATAAGGAAATGAAGGAATTACCACTCCACATTCTAACAATTCATTTATATGTAGTTTTTATTCCCTTACTTTTTAAGTATACAATATACACAGTGTAAAGAATACATTTCCCATCTTTGTAATTGAAGCACTTCTACATACACAGACATTGTAAAAGATAGGACGTATACTATTTTTTAAGCTAG
>RJWJ010039915.1:0-14234 GCA_004363605.1 Indri indri | reverse complement strand
CATCCTTAGCAGTTCATTTAGTGATAATTTTGAGATTATTTATCCTTTTAAACGTGGTCTCTCTAATCTTGTTTCCACTTTTATTTTAACACCCCTCAGGTTGACCCAGGTCAACCTCAAAAATCCTTGTCACTGGAGTGATGATTAGGTTACACAGAAGAAGAAAGCCTTCAACACGTTTTCAAAATTAAGTTAGGGAGAGAACTGGAATGGTCCCGAGGGGTCTAGATTTCCAGTTCAGTACTCTTGTTTTTATCACATGGTTTATTCATCTGATTCCACAACTAGATTATAATTTTCTATTATAGAAGGCAAGACTATGCGTTATGTCTCTACTTATTCTCAACACAGAGAACTGTGCCTTGTATACAATTGGAGCTACAAATGCTGCTACTGAATGAGTTGATTCCTCTAAAATTCCTAGAAAATGAGAAAAGAAAGAGAATATGAGCTCATTTGGTGTTACAAAGGGGAAAAGAAATTCCACTATCCCATAAAATACAAGAGAGACCTAAAAAAGTGGTAGACAACACCTATGCATGGCTAATAACATAGGGACTCAGGTTATTCTGGCACCGTGGTTATATTGGTGTAGTTTCGAGGCATTTCCACGGCCAGAAAAAGGCCTATGAGCTAAGTTTTAAGAGAAGGGTGATAAATGATGGTTTTAGAAAAAAATTTCTGGAAAAGAAAGAGAACTTCTGGCTTGATTTTGCAGCACTATTATTATAAGTAGGTCAGAGATAAAAGTGTTCTGTGTCCAGACTATTCAGAAATCAAATAGTTGCCAAAAGAGGCTGAAGAAATGCTGCGAAATGGAAATCAGATGAGCAAGACTTTTGACAGTTTCAGTCAGGAATATATAACTGTGAAGGAGACATGTATTAGAAGACGCCATGTGGACGGAGCTGGAGGATATTTTGCTAAATGAAACAAACCAGGCCCAGGAAGACAAATGCTGCATGATCTCACTCATATGTGGAATCCACAGAAGTGGAACTCACAGAAGCAGAGAGTACAGTGGTGGTTGCCAGGGGAGGGGAGTGAGTGGGATGATGGGAAGATGTTGATCCAAGGGTACAAAGTTTAAAACCAATTTTTTTTTTTAAAAGAGGCCAGAAAAAATGCTTTCCAAAAAAAAAAAAAATGGAGTAGAGAGAGCAAACCTATTACATTTCTGTGGACATGAAAGAAGCAAATATCTGAGGTGAGTAGTCATCAAAAAATACATCCTATCTGGTAAGGAATAGCAGAATCAGTACAGAGAACCAAGAAGCAAGAAGGGGATAAAAGGTAAGACTACATGAAAGTTCTCCAGGATGAACACTGAAGACACAAGGGGAAAGGACCCAAAGGTAAAAGAAGGTGAAGAGGGAAAATGTAGAGGCTAGAAGACAGAAAGTCAAAGAAGCATGGTGCAACCATGGCGTTTCCCTCTGATGCTGCTCTGAAGGTTTTCCAGAATGGGGATTCTCCATGTACAACCTCATCATCAGAAGGAGAGACAGAATGCAGAGATATAGAATTACCCCCTTTTCTTTTTCTTGCGTTTTTGCTACAGAAGAGGTAGAACTGGAAGATTCCAATTGGAATTGGATGGGGCTGAAGAACAGAATTCTCTCCTATTGTGGCTAAATTAAGATGATGCTGCTACAAGCCCTGTTCCAGGCATCTGCCTGAACTGGGAAGCTTGCAGCCTTTTAGTGAATCAGGATTTCTTAATTTAGGCGCAGGAGCTAAGGCAGCAATCTCAGTGGTCATGGGCTGCTAAGGGCTCTGGCACAAAATTGCACAATATGCAGAAGTGTCTTTGTGCCTCTTTCCCCTCCCTTTCTGTATCTCCCTCCTACCTCTGCTCCTTCCCCCATCTCGCAGATACTCAGCGCCCCCTTCCCCCAGGCTGCTCTCAGAAACTGGTGTTCTTAGCTCACCTCACAAAGCCCTTCCACATGAAATAGCTCATTTGAGCCACACCATAACCAGGAATTTAAGACGTATGCTTTCAGCACTCCTATGTCACAGGAAAATTAAGAAGTTATTAATGTTTGTTCAAAGTTGTTCAGGAAGCAAATACCGTAGCTGAGACTTGAATTCAAATTCTCAGAACTCTGATTCCCTTGGGAGCACTTTCCTTGGAGGAATTTTCGTTCTGACCAGAAACCGCTCGTTCTCCATGCTGCCAAGGCAGCCAGATAATCGAGAGGGATCGGCATTGCTGCAACATCTACTTTCCCACTTTGCTCACTTTTGTGAGCATCTCCATCCCTTCGGGCCTTGGTACAATTATTGCTCAGGCAGAAAGGGTGGTTTGGCTCAGCAAGCCGGATGTGTTAGAACGTGCAAACCACAAATTGAACAGGAAGAACATTCTGATGTGGACATGGGGAAGAAATGTGGGAGAGGGAAAAAGATACCAAAAAGCAGTGGTGCTGATTCCTGGGGGAGTAGGATTGTGCTTGAGGGTTGATTTCAGGGGGTCTGCTGGAAAGAGGAGGCTGTGGAGAGGAAATGCAGGCTCCCTCAGCCCCGGGGCAGAAGAGTGGAGACGAAGGCAGAGCTGCTGTGGCGCATACCTGGGTGGTTGTCTCTGGACTTGAGGGCAACAAGCACTCCTTGTGCAGATCCACAGCCTCGACACCTAGCACAACATCTGGTGGAGCAGGTGCTCCATAATATTTGTGGAAGTAAACCTTACTGTGCTTTCCAAGCAAAAACTGAAGTCAGGAAAAGAAATAGAATAAAGTAAAATGGAGTCTGTGATATGGGTTTGGGATGAGTAATTAATAGCAACAATCTAATTAAGCCGAATGGTGAGAGTTAGTGGTGTTCAGACATAGACACTGGTCGTATTGCATGTGAAAGCTGAAGGGAACAGAGAAACAGACGAAACACCTGATAATTTTATGAGGGAAGAAAGTGAACCAGAGAGATGTTAAGTATTCTTCCAAAGCATAAATAACTAGTTAGTGGAAAAGAAAGGGTTTACATCTGGTAATCCTGATTTAAAACTTGAATATGAACTAAAAGACCAGCATCCTACCCTACTCCCAGAGTGAAGAGAGCCTTGGCTTTACTTGCAGCAGAACTTGTTCCAGTTCCAGCTCTATCAATTGCTTTGTGACACTGGACAAGTCACATAAGGTTTGAACTCCTTGTATTATCTAAAATATTTGGAGGATAATAATAACTACCTCTACTCCATCGCAACACTGTTACGAAAATCTGAGAGATGTTATGTCAAAGGATTGTATAAAACAAAAAATTTGCAAAGGTAAATTATTTTCCATGTGTTTTAGGATTTGGGCAAAAAGTTTCACCTTTATAGTATAACTTTCCTTTATTGTCATACAAAATCTGTGTCAACACAAAGAGACCTTTTAAAAGATCTGTGATATTAAATCACAAGCGATAAAGAAAAGAGGCAGTTCAACTTTCTCACTGCAAATGATGGGAGAGTTGATTCTGTTTCCATAGAAAGAGAAATGGGAAAGGAGCAAGATAGTGAAATAGCGTTGGCTGAGGGATACACAGATGGCAATTGAAACCTAAAAATGGAAAATAACCCAGGCAGCTACCTTGAAAAAAACTTATGCAAATAAGCTTGAATTTGAAAGAGAAAAATGTTAAAACACATGTTGCAAAATCCTAAGAAAACAGAAAGCCTAAGAAGATAGAAATCCTGAGACAACAGAAATCATAAGAATGTCTCCTGATTATAACTAGAAGAATAATGCTCAGAGTCCCTGAGAATAGCAGGGCTATCCAGTAAGAGTGTCAGGGAGCAAAAATAAGGAATACAGAAGTGTCTGAATGGCATGGATGAGGATGTAGATTACATGGAAATGAATGAAAGGCTGCTAGAACTAGAAAACCAAAGAATGGTGATTTAGCCACGAAAGATAATAGTTGAGGAAGAAGATCAACACCATAAACATTCTGAGAAAAAACAAATAATGGAATCAGAACAATATTACCAAGGGAAAAGAGAAGATAGCTAAATAATAAGCAAGAAAAGTCACATAAATTAGAGAACAGAGAAATGATGGAAGAAATTATATAAGGAAAATCACCGATAATAAATTACTGTTTGGTTTGGTTTGATGGCATGTTTGCAGGTTTGACATTTTGTGAATTAAGAAAAAAGTTAACTAATTGCAATGAAGATGAGAGAAAAAGACAATAATAACACGAAATATAATTTAAAGATGTAAAGGAATTTTTAAAAATGAATTTAAATAATATTCAAAAAGTTTCTAGAAGACTTAAGAGGGATCTTTCTCGTAACTCCGTACATTTCTGTGAAAAGGAGGAGGAAGTCTGCTTTGCATGAAGCATAGGCATTTTCCCACTTTAAATCTATAAGGAAATTCAGATGACCACAAACTATAAGGTCTTAAAATGGCCAGGATGTAACAGGAGGAAGCCCAAAGCAAGTGGGTGATAGTCTCAATATCTAACACCACATGTTAAGTGCATCTCTGCTCCAAGGAGTTTTAAAAATATTAAAATGCAAGTGTATCATATTTTACTATCTGTTTCTATTTAAGTAATCACATTTCTGTTGATACTGATACTTAAGCTATCAAAATGTTAACATTTTATATCATGGGAAAAATGTCACAGAAAACTTGAAAAGTAGTTTTATGAAACTTTCTACCACCAGAACTTTGTTAATCTATCAAAGGAAATAATGGTAAATTAAAAATTCTTTTGCTCCTGTTTTTAATTTATACCTAAAAATCCAGGCCAAAGTGTCAGTTGACACATTCCTGTCAGATTATTTACTTCACAGATCTGTGACTAAGTTTATTTAAGTCCAGTTTTTGAGGAGCAACATAGATTTTTATTGAGACTCCCATAAGTATAAGCTTACAGGTGTACCTGGTTCCTGCTGCCCTGAAAATGTGACCAGTCTCTCCATGTGACAGGATCACACCACAGCTTGTAGCCACTCTGTGCAATAATCTGCAAATGATAAAGACTTCACAGGGTAAACCCACACGTGTACTTGCAGACAGGTCCCTGTCAGATACAACAGGTGCCTGTGATATCCGAGAGTGGGTCGGCAGGACTGGCACGTTCAGCAGCTCAGAAAGCCAGTTTTCAGAGGCAGGAGTAGGACCCTCTGTGTGTGACTCTGGTGGAGTAGGTGGTCCCGGGGGCTTCCCCAGAGCCAATGGCACTGGATAAAAGAGAAGACCATTTATCCATGAAACTGCTAAGTGGCTGTAAGAAAAAGAAAAATGCCAAGCATAGCCTTTACCTCCAAGACGACGGCAGTTCCTGGGCAAAAAGCAAGCCATTTCAAAAATGCCAGGGGGAGGAACTTTGAGACCACTGAGAAATGTTTCAACTTGGAATAAAACGAAAGAGTGAATTTGGCAAGTAAGCATGGGTGTGGAGCGTTCTCTTCTTGAGCTAGGGTTCTTAAAGCATGGTACACATGGGATACCCTCAAGGACACTGAATGAAAGGGGAAGAACTCTCTTAGCTGGAAGAAATAGCATTTACAAAATGAAATTTTAAAGCCTGAGACCGTATTTGGACAAAAACATTAAATAAATTCTTATATAAACCTGGCCCTGTGCCATTTATCCAGATAAATAATATTTTCTCACTTTAAACTCTTGAATTTTAAAGTTAGATACAAGAGCTTAACAAATCATACTTCAGGAAGATGAAATAACATAATCAAGAGACAGAACTTGAATACAAGTGCTCAGATTCTCAGAAACTTGGGATTTCATAAGGGTATTTTCTTAACATCATTATATACAAATGGAAGATAATATATAACACTTTATGTTTGATTAAAATGAGTATATATAATAAGTAAACCTTTGTCCTTATTGATATATAATCAACACTTTGAATCTGCAAAGTTGTTTTTTTAATAAAAACTATAAGCTATTCAATAAAGAAAAGACAATATTTAAGGTGATGGATATCCCACTTACACTGATTTGATCTTTATAAATTATGTGAATATATTAAATTATCTCATGAACCCTAAAAATATGTACATTCATTATGTATTAATGAAAAGTTTTTTAAAAACCACAAAATTGCTGTCTCAAAGAGAACAACAACAACAAAAAAGAATATGAGCTATTCAAGGAAACTAGCTCCATTACCTCAAAGATTTGTTTTATTTTAATCAATCACAGATCTATGGGGGAATGGGTTAGGGGGTTTGTTATTATTTTCTTTTGCTATTATTTGGTCATTTTTATAATGCTTTTACCTAGATTAATTTCAATCTCTTATTTATTAGTTTTGTTTCTGAATAATTTTGGGACTATGTGAAAATCACAATAACTTTTAATATTTGATTATCTGTCACCATTAAGTGCATTTAAATGATAGGCTTTAGGAAGGGACAAGTGAGAAGGAAAAAACCCATCAACATTGGTAGAACTTCAACATAAGAATTACTCTATAGTTAAACTTTGTTATTAATACTATTCCATATCCATCTATGAGTAGATGCATAATATGGTTGCCAATGAGCTTAGAATCAAGAGAGATGAAATCAGTCTCCATTCGATGTGGTTTACATTCCAATCTCCTTTGCCAGTCTACCAGATTGCCTTCAGTACAGCTGGACTCCACTCCAAAGACAAGTCATTACTCAAGTTGAGGGTAATATTAATAATAACAACAGTTAATATTTATTGGGCACATGACCTTCCCAGCTATGCTAACCATTTACATTCAATTGCTCATTTAATCCTCCCAATTTTAAAAGGTACGTGTCTTTACTGCATTTCAAGGATTCTAATATGCACCCCATACACATTCTAACATCTCTGAAATTAGAATGCATCTTCCAAACAATGACAAGTCATTGAATTATGCTTTCTCGGTTGTATATAAATTAGTGGTGCAGTTCACATTTGATGATGTCTTAGAATGGAAGACAAATAGCACTTTCCTCATTTTATAAAGTTTCAAATTAAGATTAGAGAGGTTGAAAAGCTTGTCCAAGGCCACATGACCAGAGAGACCCAAGTAGTCTGTGTACAGAGCAAGAAACCATGCCTGCCTTCCAAGCCCTTTGTCTCTATCAGTCTCTGTGGCCCCTTTGGGGGTATTGCTCACGAAATCATAAATCCTTCCTCAGGAATGAAATTTACAAAATCTGCATCTAAGTTCACCTCTGAGCTTTATGAAAATCAGCAACTCTAAAAATCCAGGAATAGAAAAGACTATTTTATTTTAAAACAAAACAAAACAAAAAACAAGAAAAGAAAGAAAACGATGAGAAAAAACCCCGTAGTCAATCACTCCTGATTTTACATTGTTTGATTTGAATTCAAACTTTCAATTTGAAAAACTCAACTTTTGGACTAGCTAAGACTAGCTAAGTTTTGCTAATGAGGAAAAAGACATTTATTTATTTAATCAAGTCCCAAATGCTAATTTGTGCTTGACATTGTACCCAATAAACAAAAGCTGCAAAGTATAAATTGTTTTTCATTTTTTCCCTTTTTTAACCTATAAATTTAGTTGATCAGAAGGAATTTTCAGTGGTTTTGACTTAAATTTAGAATAAAAACATTGAGAACATGGTCACTATATTGTGGAAAGAGTGTGACTTCTGGCATTATCTCTGGTAGCTCGCTTTATATTTCTATTTTTATTAAATCATTTCATTAAGTATGTCAAATAAACTGTAAAGTGACATCACTAAGAAATAAGTGGCAACATGTTCAGTATTTAATATTCAAATTTAAAGCAAACAGCTCATCAGGATTACTTTTTTTTTTTTAAGGCAAGCTCTCTGTCACCTGAGCTAGAGTGCAATGGTGCAATCATAGCTAACTATAACCTTAAACTCCTGGGCTCAAGCTATCTTCCTCTCAACCTCTGGAGTAGCTGGAACTACAGGCAAGCACCACTGTGTTTTTTTTGTTTGTTCGTTTGGTTTGGTTTTTTTTTTTTTAGAGACAGGGTCTTGCTATGTTGCTCAGGCTGGTCTTGAACTCCTGACCTCAAGTGAGCCTCCAAAATGCTGGGATTACAAGCATGAGCCACCGTGCCTGGCCTGCATCTTTTAATTTGTTTATGTTAAGACAATTTACAGGACAAAATTTGTATTCTATAATATGCTTCTACCAAGTGCATAAATAAACTTTGCTGTAGTTTAAGACATTTTTACTTCTAAGAAATGTATGGATGCCTTGGTAAAAGGCATTTAGTGGGAAAATACTATAGATACTCTGGCATCTTACTGTTAGAAAGCATTAAATCTTTTACTGATAATAAACTTACAATATTGTTTTGGGGCTCAAACAGTTATGCAGACAATAATCATTTATTAATCCCCTGCCAAGTATCAGGAGCTGAGCTGGGCATTGATATTCACAAGTGACCAGAAAGGAGATCCCACCCTCCTGGGACTCACAGTGCAGGAACATGTGTAGATAGATAAATATAACACAGGGCTGCATGACATCATAGGCATATGAAAAAGTACTACAGGAAAAGATGTTGATTCCATTTATACTCAATTAGACAGAGATGCAGATACGTGCCCTATTTTCAGACCACCTAAACATCAACAGCTTTATGATATTACCTTTCATGAGATTTTTAAACCATGAATTCGCTGTTTACTTCTCTGTAGTATTGTGCCTTCATTTTATCAGTATCTTTGCTGATGGATTGCCCTCACGACTCACCACCCAGGCTGAGCTGAAAGGGAAAGAGAGTTGAAGCTTCTTCTTTTTAAACACAACATCTTCAAATCACAATAAAAATGCCAGTATGATCATCAAGATGAAAGAGAAAAATGGCCATTTTTATATTCATGATTTACTCTGCATTAGACTAAACGCCACTTCTCATTCCCAGCTCCTCAGTGGGAAACAAGGGAGTAGGGCAACTTTCTCACACTTATATTAGAACAAGTAGTATCTTCACTTGGTCCAAAAAATTCAAAAGGTATAAAACGTTTCAAAATATTAAAAAGGTGCGAAAGTACATGCCCCAGCTGCCAGTTGCTATCCTAAGAGGCAAAGCATCCAGAGACATTTTTTGAAACATGCAAGTAAATGTTCTTTTTATCCCTTCATTTTCTCTTCCTTCCTTTCTTTCTTCCTTTCTCTCTGCTTCCTTTGATTTCCTTTTTCCTTCCCTCTCTCCCTTCCCTTCTTCCTCCTTTTCTTTCTTCCTCTTATTTTAAACACATTTAGCAAAATAATACTATACTCGTTGTTCTTTCCTTTGACTTTTTTCATTTATGATATATCTTGAAGATCTTTTTGCATCCATACATGGTACATTTTGCCATTTTTCACAGCTATATGCTACTCCCTTGAATAGATGTAGCAGAATATATTTAGTAGTCTTCACTTATGAGTAATCTTGAACATACGTCATTCCAATAATATAAGTGCAGTTATACTTAGAGCAAATTCTTAAAGGCAGAAATGCTGAGTTGAAGGATGTTTCCAGTTGGAACTATGATATTGCCAAACAACCAAAAATCTTGTACTGGCTTCAATCATTAAAGAGTACCTTTGGAGTCTAGATAAAATATCAAACAATGGCAATACAGAATATGCAGAACGCTTTCTATAGTAACAGGAGTATCTGGTTTTAGTTAATTTGCCAACAAGTTTCATGTTTTGGTCTCTTTCCTTTGCAGACATGATCTAAGGTTATCTGCTGAGTACAAAAGCAGAATGAAATCTAGCGAGTATGGAATGGTCTCACGATAATGGTTTAATCTTAAAGACACATGATTTGTAGATAGAAATTTCAATTCTACTCCACCTCTCTCTTCTGTCATCTTCTCCATCATTCTGGCCCCTGATATTCAAAGCAAATCTGTCTTTAATATAGTTACTAAACTCTGTAGGATTTGGATAATCTTTTTGCATGCTTTTATGAGCCGGAATTAGAGACAGCAACACAATTCAGCCTCTTGCTGTGTAAACCACAAACTTCTAAAGGGCATTCTGCCTGGACATCACTTCATAGAGAATGAGCTCTGTCCCTTGGGCGCTTGAAGACTGCCTGCATGACTTGTTGCAGCACGTGACCTTTGGCAGTAAACTTAAATTTAAACCAGAGACAAAACAGGGTATTTCACCTCTTAACAATTGAAATCCCTCCAATTTCTATGAAAGCTCTCTTCCCATTACACTGCCCACTCCAGTTTATCATCTAAGCATTCCTGATTTGAAATCCACATGAAAAGAGTCAACTTACCCCAGAGGATCATTTAACATGGGCCAAGTGGCCCAGATGGTGGGAAAGAATATTGGTCGTTGGCTCTTTGTCTTCAAAATTCTACAGAATATGCAGCATTCATGGGAATCTGCCTGTTTACCTTGTGGGACTGACTATTCATGTAGGGAAGAGAATCTTCAAATAAAGATGGTTTTGCGATGTTGTGTGGTGTGGTGAGATGTTGTGTGGTGAAAATGTTGCCTGATGTTTTCATGAATTGCCTTGAAAGAGTGGATGGAACAAGTGAGTTTATAAACTAAACAGATCTTTGCTCTGTCTTTGGTTCCTTTGGCACAAGAGAATTTCCTCATCAAGAAAGAATCCAATCTCTGAAATTCATTCAGCAACATCCTTGTATCTCTAACATGGTGGTACACTCAATGGTTCACTGTGGAGGGAAATTAGATACAAATTGTCACTCTCCCTCTTCTAGCACGCTGCTTTATTTCCTCTACTGGGAAAGCCAGGAAAGATCTCCTTCAAGGAGACAGCTAATCTGGAAGTAATAAGGTAGCAAAATAGCTAGATAAGCCAGGTTGTTTTAAATAAAGGGATGACACTGTATAATGGCACATTTCTTAGCCAACGTTTTATTAGCCAGATCTTGCACTTTGACGTTGGGAAGATGAGAACGAGGGTCGGCCTAGGCCTGGAGTCCCACAAGTGATAGAAAAGTCAAACGAAAATGGCCAAAGGCTGGTGGGAGCATAGTGAAGGCTGAGGATGACCTCACTAGTCAGAGCTGAGCTCTGCAGACAGAGAGGGAAGGCGAGTAATGATACGTTCATGGAAACCATTGTAAATGACAAATGCAGAAGTGAAAAGTCACTCTGAGAAATAGTGAAAGTGAAAATAGTGGAAAAACAGAGAGAAAAAGGGGTGATGGATCTAAAACCCCTCATCAAGGAGAAAGAAGGGAAGCATCAATGATTTGACCAGGAGGTCAGACTAATGAGTAGCTAAGGAGCATCACAAGAGCTATGGAGGTGAGTCTGAGATAAGAAGCCAGTTTTTAAAAGTTTTAAAAAGCCAAGGGGTGAGCTAACTGCTTTGGTTTGAACTTTCTAAAGCATAAAGGAATAAACAGAAATATATTGGGCCTTACTTTAACCCACATCTCAGGATCTCATGGGCCAGTGCTTGTTTATTGTACTGAAAACCCCGCAGCCACCCTGGTCAGCAGGGCCTTGCAGCAGCTGGGTTCAACACTAACTGCAGCGACAGCAAACAACTGAGGCTCTGGCCCAGAGGAAGAGGATGTGCCATGGTTGCCCGGGAGGAGAAATATTTTGCCACCCCACACAGTGTGGCTCCACTCTTCTCCCTTTCTTCTTGGGCAAAGCAACAGAGCGAGTGAGTTTTATCTCATGTTCTTTTTTCTTATGAGGGGTACATAGGCCCACGCTGTTCAGGCGAACTCCTCCATGTGTGAGGGCCTGACGTTGAGTCATTAGGAAACCACATACGGTTTCACTTCCAATGACATCTGGAAAGCAAAGGTCAAATATCATCCTGCAGAGATGTCCCGAACACAGGGAGTGAGCTGACACTGTTCTCTTTGGGAGATTAGTAGGGAGTGAAATAGTCAGAGCTTGATGTGGATGGAATTTTATACAGGAATTAGAGTTATGTTTCTTTTGCTTTACTCCCCTTCTCCAATTACCTCGAAGAGGAGAGGTAAGGACAGGGAACAACAGGAAAGCAGGGCAGAAGGAGCTACTTGAGGGGTCACAGGAATTTAAATAAAATCACAACCCTCCACAAAGAACTGAAAGTTTTTCAATCCCATTTAACTCCTCACCTTGTGTCTCACACTGATGGATTCTCATTAGTATTGTTTAGTTAGAGAATTTAGAAATAACTTCTATACATTCACTGCAATTTGTTTCTCAAGGCATAATAATTTTCATTTACTTTTATATGATCTAATAACATAAACTTCGTCACGTTTACACAAATAAAAATAGAATTGGCAACAAAGAGAGCATATTCTTGTTCTAATAGAAACGATTTATGAGCAATTCCTACCCTCCTCGGAATTGGCACCGAGAAATGCGATAGCACAATAGAAAGATGAAGCAGAAAGCACACCCTCCCCTCCCTAAACATATAACAAGTTCCCTCAAGTCTAATCCCCCCAGCAAAGGATCCCACATTTTTTCATTAATACAATGCAAAAACATATGGTTAAGAAAAGAAAAAGAACATAAAGAAATGAGTAGAAGAGCTATAGCATTCAAAGAAAACACATTCCCTAGTTCTTACCCACATCGAACTGCAGAAGAAATTTCAATGAACATCAGATGTGATTTTCAACATGTATTTTGCTTAAATAAAATGAGTGAAATACAAGAACTTCTGTATGGATTGGTAATGGTATTTTCTTTCCTTATATTGGGTTATAGTTGTACAGCGTTATTGTGAGGATTAAAATGAGGTAGTATTTGTAAACTGTTAAAGAACTGTATAAATTTATATCCCCAAATTGTGAAAACTAATTGTGACTGTTCAGGAGGTGTAGATATGGTTGTAGATGAGAAGAAGGCCTAGATTTTTGGCCTAAATGCATACCAACCTCGAGACATAAATTATAAGTTGTTTTTAGAGAAAAAAAAATCCTGATATTAGCTCTAAAAAAAAATTTTTTTCCTTAAAGTAAATTCCAGAGAAAAGTAACCCAGTACTCACTTTGTGTGTGTTTCACAGTGGAATACAACATGTGGGAAGAAAGGCCCTGCCCAAAAGGTTCCAATTTTCTTAGGAAGCTCTGAGATCAGGATAAAAGATTGAAAGCGGGGAGGAAAGGAGGAGAGAAGCAGCTTGAAAGGAAAGTAGAGGACGAGAGGGAAGGAACAAAGGGGGAAGGAAAGCCAAGGTAAGACCCAACAAGCAAGTGATTCTTAGCTTCTTAAGAGTAACTTGCTGTTCTCCTGCGTGTACACGGTGTAGCCCAGTGCCACTATTTGGGGGTGAGCTAGTTTTTTAATCTGAGGCTTTGACTTCCTTTCATCTCTCTGAATCTGATCTAGTTCATCTTTAGAAGGTGCTTAAGGGACTGAGGACCGCAAAGACTCACTCTAAAGAAGATTAAGGTAAATAACAGGTTGAGGAGGGATTTTTTTCTTCCTTTTGAGATCTGGCCTTTGAGAATATTTTCACATTTCTTTCTATTTAAAGCAAAATCTAATTCCTTTACTGGAGTCGGAAGCTGGAGTTATAATATCAGCAGGAAAGAATATATATTCACATTTATCTACATGTGATGGCAGGATGTTGAGAATAAGAATGTTAACAAAATCCCAACCCTGTTCTTCCAAAATACACTGTTATTCCTTTGATCAACACGTATTTATTCAACACCTTCTAAGTGACAAGGCTTCACTGTCCCAGGCCCTGGGGATATAACAGTGAACAAAACAAATAACAATTCCTGCTCTCGAGAAGCTGATATTCTTGGCAGTGGGAGGTCAGGTAGCAAATTGAGATGCCCTAAACATCATTTATTTGTCAGAGATTATTTTCTTTAAATACTCTCATACATATGCATGCAGAGTAAGGTTAAGAATAACATACAGATTTTTTGAAATTCTAGAATCAGGAAATAAATATTTTAAAAATCCTCAAACATTTGAGAAAGTTGAAATATTTGTAAAATGTAAGTTGTAGTAGTTTTAAAACAAATCTAAAATGATTTTGTTAGTTTGAAGAACAAAACTGGTTATATATAATGTGATTTTTTTCCAGAAATTTTTAATTTCTCATACTCAGAGACTGAAGTCTCAAGTGAAACGTGAGTAAGAAAGAAAAATATTTTCCCAACCTATTTCTTTGGAGAGGGGAGAATTGGTGGGAAAAGTTCTTAAAAATATTTCCCCATAACTTTTCTAGTTTCATTTTTATTGTGTTCCCATAAAGCTCAGCCCAGTGTCCTGTCTTTTATAGGTTTTCAGTGAATAAATGTTCACAATTATTTTGTGAGTATAAGGCAAATTCTT